>SJYV01049765.1:0-89711 GCA_006410875.1 Neotragus pygmaeus | reverse complement strand
TGGGCATGGCTTAGTTTCATTGAGTTAGACAAGGCTGTGGTCCTAGTGTGATTAGATTGACTAGTTTTCTGTGAGTATGGTTTCAGTGTGTCTGCCATCTGATGCCCTCTTGCAACACCACCATCTTACTGGGTTTCTCTTACCTTGGGCATGGAGTGTCTCTTCACGGCTGCTCCAGCAAAGCGCAGCCATGGCTTCTTACCTTGGACGAGGGGTATCTCCTCACCGCCGCCATTTCTGACCTTCAATGTAGGATAGCTCCTCTAGGCTCTCCTGTGCCCATGAAGCCACTGCTCTTTGGAAATGGGGTTGCTCCTCCTGGCCACCACCCCTGGCCTCGGGCGTGGGGTGGCTCCTCCCAGCTGCTGCCCCTGGCCTCGGGCAAGGGTGGCTCCTCCCGGCCACCCTTGGCCTCAGACGTGGGGTAGCTCCTCCTGGCTGCCACCCCTGACCTCCGATTTGGGTAGCTCCTCTCGGCCGTTCCTGTGCCATCACAGCCTGGCACTCTTGGTCGGTGCCCCTGACCTCGGACATGGGGTAGCTCCTCTCGGCTGCACTTAGTGCGCCAGTTGCAGCTGCCCGCGCTTAGTGCGCCGGTCGAAGTCATATCATTTATACCACTACCGTTTGTACAGTTGTCCAAGTGGGAGACTGGGGAGACACTGAAGACACTGAGCAGTATATAATCATTGCTCGCCCTCACAATCAAGTCAGTAAACAAGTACTGTCTAACCTAAATTCCTAGTATCTCTCAATATTGTCCAACTTGACGACCTTATTATGACTACTTGGTTCTGTCTCTACATTTCCTCTTATTTATGGAACATAAACAGTTCTGTCTAGTCAAAGGTATGGTTTTCTCAGTAGTCATGTATGGATGTGAAAGCTGGACCATAAAGAAGGCTGAATTGATGAACTGATGCTTTTGAACTGTGGTGTTGGAGAAGATTCTTGAGAGTCCCTTGGACTGCAAAGAGATCAAACCAATCAATCCTAAAGGAAATCAATCCTGAATATTCATTGGAAGAACTAATCTGAAGCTCTGATACTTCGGCCACCTGATGTGAAGAACTGACACCTTGGAAAAGACACTGATGCTGGGAAAGATTGAGGGTGGGAGGAGAAGGGGACAACAGAGGATGACATGGTTAGATGGCGTCACTGACTCAGGGACATGAGTTTGAGCAAGCTCTGGGAGATGGTGAAGGACAGGGAAGCGTGGAGTGCTGTAGTCCATGGGGTCACACAGAGTCGGACAAGACTGAGCTGTTGAACATATACATAAACAGTTTCTTAACTGAAAGTTATGCCCAATCTTTTAACAGAATAAATATTCACTGAGTATTTACAACACTGGCCGGTAAGGACATTGTTCACATGGAGTTTACTATGTAGTAGGGAAAATAAACTGTAAAATATACCTATACTTATCATAGGTAACTGGACATTCAGGTTTTATAAGAACTTATAGAAAGGGAGTTTAATCTCTAATGGAATTCATAAAAACCAGAGATTCAATTTTTATTTTGAACTTTAAATGATGAGAGTGCATTACCCAAGTATTGAATGGTTAAAGAATGATACAAATTGATGGTATAAACTGGAAAAAGTTTAGGCATAAGAGAAGACATTTAAAAACATGAAACTATTGAGTAGCTGAAAATTTATGGGAAGAGATGCTAAGTAAGGACAGAGGACCAGATAAAGGTGGGATTAGTCAGGAGCACAGAGCTTGCTTTTTCCCAAAATTAAAGAGAAGCTATCAAAGAGCTCTAAGCAGTGTAATGAAATCCAAGTTGCAATGTGGAGACTAAATAAAAGAGGAGAAAGTGAACTGGGATGTTATATCTGAGTAAGAAATGTAAAGGGTAAGACAATGGACCGAGAAGAATGGGCTATATGTATACAGCTTTCCTTCTCCTGTGCTTCACAGGTATGATAAAGAACATGTCTTCCAATGCAGAAAACATAAGAGATGTGAGTTGAATCCCTGGGTTGGGAAGATCCCCTGGAGGAGGGCATGACAAACCACTTCAGTATTCTTACCTAGAGAATCTCATGGACAGAGGAGACTGGCAACGGGGTATGGTCCTAGGGTCACAAAGAATCAGATATGACTGAAGTGACTTAGCACATAAATATCGTATAAATATGATAAGTCCTGGGACTGTTCCAATCAGAGTTCAGGGAGGGGAGAAGAGTAAAGAATAACTCTCAGCTTCTTGCTTGGTCAGTTGAGGTTAAAACTGCTTGCAATAAGAAAGAATCAGCTTTGTGTTGTTGCTCAGTCTGCCAGTTGTGTCTGACTCTTTGTGACTCCATGGACTGCAGCATGCCAGGCCTCCTGTCCCTCCACATCTCCAGAAGGTTTCCCAAGTTCATGTCCATTGCATCGGTGATGCCATCCAGCCATTTCATCCTCTAATGCCCTCTTCTCCTTCTGCCCTCAATCTTGCCCAGCATCAGGGACTATTCCAATGAGTCAGCCATTTGCATCAGATGACCAAAATACAGGAGTTTCAGCTTCAGCATCAGTCCTTCCAATGAGTATTTGGGGTTGATTTTCCATAAAATTGACTGGTTTGATCTCCTTGCTGTCCAAGGGACTCTCAGAAGTCTTCTCCAGCACCATAGTTTGAAGGCATCAATTCTTCAGCACTCCACCTTCTTTATGGTCCAGTTCTCACAATTGTACTTGACCACTGGGAAAACCATAGCCTTGACTATACAGACCTTTGTCAGCAGGATAACGTCTCTGCTTTTCAACACACTGTCTAGGTTTGTCATTGCTTTCCTGCCAAGAAGCAATTGTCTTCTAATTTCATGGCTTCAGTCACCATCCACAGTGATTTTAGAGCCCAAGAAGAGGAAACCTGTCACTACTTCCACATTTTCCCCTTTCTATTTGCCATGAAGTAATGGCACCAGATGCCATGATCTTAGTTTTTTTAATATTTAGTTTTAAGCCAGCTCTTTTACTCTCCTCTTCCACTCTCATCAAGAGGCTCTTTAGTTCCTTTTCACTTTCTGCTATTAGAGTGGCATCATTCTCATATCTGGGGTTGTTGTTTCTCCTGCCTATCTTGATTCCAGCTTGTAACTCAGCCAGCCCTGTTTCTTATGATGTGCTCAGCATATAGATTAAACAAACAGGGTGACAGCAGATAGCCCTGTAGTACTCCTTTCTCAACCTTGAACTAATCAGTTTTCCATACAGGGTTCTAACTGTTGCTTCTTGACCTGTATACAGGTTTCTCAGGAGACAGGTAAGACAGTCTGGTATTCCCATCTCTTTAAGAGCTTTCCGCAGTTTATTATGATCCACACAGTCAAAGGTTTTGGCACAGCTGATGAAAGAGAGGTAGATGTTTTTCTGGAATCCCCTAGCTTTCTCTATAACCCAGCAATTGTTGGCAATTTGATCTCAGTTCTACTTCCTTTTCTACAACCAGCTTGGACATCTGGAAGTTCTTGTTTTACATAATGCTGAAGCCTAGCATGTAAGATTTTAAGCATCACCTTATTTGCATGGGAGATGAGTGCCACTGTCCGATGGTTAGGATATTCTTTGGTACTACCCTTATTGGGAATTGGGATGAGGACCTTTTCCAGTCCTGTGGCCACTGCTGGATCTTCCAGATTTGCTGACGTATTGAATGCAACACCTTGATGGCATCATCCTTTAGGGTTTTTAATAGTTCTACTGGAATTCTGTCCCACCCGCTAGGTTTATTAACAGCAGTACTTCTTAAGGCCCACTAGACTTTGCTCTCCAGAATGTCTGGTTCTGGATGGCTGACCACACCATCATAGTAATCTGGTTCATTAAAGTCTTTTTTGCACAGTTCTTCTGTCTATTATTTCCATCTCTTCTTGATCTCTTCAGTGTCTACTAGGTTTCTACTGTTGCTTAGCACACATATGTATTTATAGTATGATTATGACAAGTCTTGGGGACTGTTCCAATCAGAGTTCAGGGAAGGGAGAAGAGTAAAGAATGACTCTCAGGTTCTTGCTTGTTTAACTAGGGTTAAAACTGTTCACAACAAAGAAGAATCAGCTTAAGTCATTTAATCATTTTAAGTGTATTCTGCATCCTATAAAAATAAGTTTGAAAGATTAAAAAAATTATGTCTCATTAGCTTTTGCATATCTTTTGTTATATCATGTAAATTCCCCCCCCCTTTTTTTTTTGGTATAAAAGTAACGTCAACATATACACACTATCTTGTGTAAAATGGATACTTGGTGAGATATGGCTGTATAACACAGGGAGCCCAGCCTGTTGTTCTGTGATGACCTAGAGAGGTGGAATGGGAGAAAAAGAGGGAGGCTCAAGATGGAGGTGATATATGTATAATTATGGCTGATTCATGTCATTGTATGGCAGAAACCAAAACAGCACTGTAAAAATTAAAGAACAAAAAAAGCTTTTAAAGAAAGGTTATGAAAAAATAAGACAAAAGTGAGAGAAAATAAGATCTCATGAAAAATTGTGAATAATCTTTATCTGTTTTTATGCTTATTACAAATTCCTGTTGTTTATCTCTTTATATGTTGATACATATTCTGAAATATCTTGTCATTCCAGCTGAGTCAACTTGTGAGGATAAAGTTTAACTAATAACTCAGACAAGCCTAAAATTGGTTCATCAAGCATCTGCCTGGAATGCGGGAGACCTAGGTTCGATCCCTGGGTCAGAAACATCCCCTGGANTAAGAGCTTTCCGCAGTTTATTATGATCCACACAGTCAAAGGTTTTGGCACAGCTGATGAAAGAGAGGTAGATGTTTTTCTGGAATCCCCTAGCTTTCTCTATAACCCAGCAATTGTTGGCAATTTGATCTCAGTTCTACTTCCTTTTCTACAACCAGCTTGGACATCTGGAAGTTCTTGTTTTACATAATGCTGAAGCCTAGCATGTAAGATTTTAAGCATCACCTTATTTGCATGGGAGATGAGTGCCACTGTCCGATGGTTAGGATATTCTTTGGTACTACCCTTATTGGGAATTGGGATGAGGACCTTTTCCAGTCCTGTGGCCACTGCTGGATCTTCCAGATTTGCTGACGTATTGAATGCAACACCTTGATGGCATCATCCTTTAGGGTTTTTAATAGTTCTACTGGAATTCTGTCCCACCCGCTAGGTTTATTAACAGCAGTACTTCTTAAGGCCCACTAGACTTTGCTCTCGAGAATGTCTGGTTCTGGATGGCTGACCACACCATCATAGTAATCTGGTTCATTAAAGTCTTTTTTGCACAGTTCTTCTGTCTATTATTTCCATCTCTTCTTGATCTCTTCAGTGTCTACTAGGTTTCTACTGTTGCTTAGCACACATATGTATTTATAGTATGATTATGACAAGTCTTGGGGACTGTTCCAATCAGAGTTCAGGGAAGGGAGAAGAGTAAAGAATGACTCTCAGGTTCTTGCTTGTTTAACTAGGGTTAAAACTGTTCACAACAAAGAAGAATCAGCTTAAGTCATTTAATCATTTTAAGTGTATTCTGCATCCTATAAAAATAAGTTTGAAAGATTAAAAAAATTATGTCTCATTAGCTTTTGCATATCTTTTGTTATATCATGTAAATTCCCCCCCCCTTTTTTTTTTGGTATAAAAGTAACGTCAACATATACACACTATCTTGTGTAAAATGGATACTTGGTGAGATATGGCTGTATAACACAGGGAGCCCAGCCTGTTGTTCTGTGATGACCTAGAGAGGTGGAATGGGAGAAAAAGAGGGAGGCTCAAGATGGAGGTGATATATGTATAATTATGGCTGATTCATGTCATTGTATGGCAGAAACCAAAACAGCACTGTAAAAATTAAAGAACAAAAAAAGCTTTTAAAGAAAGGTTATGAAAAAATAAGACAAAAGTGAGAGAAAATAAGATCTCATGAAAAATTGTGAATAATCTTTATCTGTTTTTATGCTTATTACAAATTCCTGTTGTTTATCTCTTTATATGTTGATACATATTCTGAAATATCTTGTCATTCCAGCTGAGTCAACTTGTGAGGATAAAGTTTAACTAATAACTCAGACAAGCCTAAAATTGGTTCATCAAGCATCTGCCTGGAATGCGGGAGACCTAGGTTCGATCCCTGGGTCAGAAACATCCCCTGGAGAAGAAAACAGCAACCCACTCCAGTACTCTTGCCTGGAGAATCCCATGGAGGGAGGAGCCTGGTAGGCTACATTCCATGGGGTCACAAAAGTCGGACACGACTGAGCGACTTCACTTTCACTTTCACAGGAATGACCACCATATTAGAGCATTCATTTTAGTTCAAACTTAGAGAAAACTTCCTAGTTATTCCCATTATGTCAAAATATCAGTGACACTTTAAAATGCATCATATGGAGTTTGAATACTTAAAGTACCTGCTCCTATTTAAGGCACTTTAAATAGGAAAAATAAATAGAAGAAAAGTTAAGACAAAACTTCCCCAGGATAAAATGGATCACATATTTTTTACCATATGCCTTTACTTAGGAAAAACACATGTTAAAGAATTTTAGCAGTATCCAACTTTGGAAACAAAATGCAAAAATTTTTGCCAGTAAATCTATGCTCAATACAGCTCCCTTTTAGTATTTTTTCAAGTCTTACACAACAATCTCTATTTTTTAAGTATTTATAAATAAACCCATTTTGTAAGAAAATACCTATCTTATGTCATAAGAAATATGACACTTTATATTTTTATTCCTACCTTTCATATGTTATTTTCTACCATTTTATAATTTGTATCCTATGTTCTATGGCAACCTACTCCAGTATTCTCGCCTGAAGAATCCCATACAAAGAAGAATTTGGTGGGCCATGGTCCTTGGCATCACAAAGTCAGACACACATCCTATGTTCTTGGACTTCCCAGGTGGAGCTAGTAAGAAAGAGCCTGCCTGCCAGTTCAGGAGACATAAATAACGCAGGTTCAATCCTTGGGTGAAGATCCCCAGGAGAAGGAAATGGAAACTCACTCCAGTGTTCTTGCCTGGGAAATCCCATGGACAGAAGAGCTTGACTGGCATTCAGTCCATGGAATCACAAAAGAGTCAGACACAACTTAGCAACTGAACAACAAACCCCATGCTCTAGTCAAAGAAAACTCATCCACAATCCTTTATATATGCTGCGTTTGTTCATTTGTCCAGGGTGTTCCCTCTGCCTGGTATGTCCCTGACCTTCTCTACCTGGATAATTCCTCCACACATTCAAAACCTAATTCCAAGACCTCCTCATTCCTGACATTCTTGTCAATATCTCCAAGCAGGGTTATTTACTCCAAGTTCTGTTTTACTTTTTTTATGATCTACTTATTTAATAGCCTTTTCTTATTCAATTTTAATGAGTTGTTTATGGATCTGTCACACTCTTTTTTGAGTTCCTCTGGACTTTATTTTTTCTTTTATCTCTGGCCCATAAACACAGTGCCTGCTCCATTATAGGTACTCAACAAGTGTTGGCTGAGTGAATAAAGACACCTTTTAGCTCCAATATTTTATGAAATTTCATTTAAAATGACATCAAATTACCCATTCTTTCCTAACTTAATTTCTAGTACTATACAGTATTAGAAACTCCAAAACATCATCAGTGGCATACAGAATCCATGTTCTCACTAGACTTCATGCACATAGTCAACTCCCTTATAATTTTATCTAGCATACAACTGCCAGATGTGTGTTTTTAAAAAAGGAAAGAAAAATAAGATGTACCAACTCCTCACTTATTGAAAAACTTCCAGATTTCCATTTCTATTGTATCAGGTTTAAACTTTTCTACTTACTTTTCAAATACCCTCTTTCTTAAACTGTTCGGAATCACCTTTCCATCTTTGGCCTTTATTTTCAATTGCATTCATAGTTATCTGCATTTACCCATAAAACCTAATCATATTTCAGTTTCTTATGCTAGTTTTCCCCTCATAGAAGTCAAAGAGGCAAAGAATATTGTGATAAAAATATTTTTAAAAATAGAAAGGTGTTAGGAATTATTTCTGTTTGTCTGGGGAAATAACTACCTGAATTGAAGTAATTCTGGTGACTGAAGAACTCAGACCAGTCAGCTTTGTTTACTTCAGACTCAAATCAATATATTATCTTTACCTAAGCACTGGTTACATTTAGAGAAAAGTCTTATAAATACAGTGAATGAGCAAGGCCACTATCTGAGATGTGTCTGAGTCTTTACTATAGCACCTGGGGGAATGGTAAGCGTTGGTCAATATTTCCTGATTGATGACTCAATAGCTCTGGTTAAGACTCATCTTTAGAAGTCAAGATTTTTTAACAAGCTTCTCAGAGTTCTCATCTCAAAGAAGAAACTAGAGAAAACCAGATTGCAAGAATGTCAAACTGTAAAATGTTCTGGTTGTCAAATTTAAATAGGGAGATCCTGTGCAATGAGAGGCCAGCTGGTGCCAATTTCACATTTTGTTCTCTGGTTTTGGGGTAAAGCTGCTCTGCCAGGGAACTGACAGGTTGAGAGCACTCCAGCTTCCATGGACACACCAGAACATTCTATGTTCGTACTGTTCCTGCCTTACCTAGGAGAAGGACTATATTCACAATGAAAAGAGTTATGATTAATCACGAGTAGAGATTCTTTTGCTTTCTGGATGCCCATGTTAGAACCTGGCTGAGTCAAAACTCCCCTAACATAGATCATGGAGCAAAATGAGAACACTATCACCTCATATGACCAAAGAGATTAAGGGTGTGGGGCCCAACTGACCCCAGGAGACACCTCTAATTCAGACTGTGATCAAGAAGCTTTACAGCACATAAGGGATTCAGAAAGCATATTAATCCACCTCCAGCAATACTGCCAATTTACAAGAATGATTAACCTTCTCTCCCACTTGATTCAATGTGGCATACGTATTACACCACTCCAAATGCTAGCAGACTCTGTGCTTACGGCTCCCATTATATAGCACAGCACTTAGTGTCCGTGAAAACTTTCTTTAAGAAGTAATTACTTTTGAGACCTTAAACATTTCACATGGGGAAGGAAAAAAAGAAAGAAGCTACAAGTAAAGGGAACTAGGAAAAAAATAAGGAAATACTCCCAAGTAAAAGCACGTTGATTCCAAAAGGAATTTAAAGGTGATTTAAATGATACTAAATGAGAATTTGCTCTGTTTCTGCTTTAAATAGAGCATCTTGTTCTATTCAGTAGGTGTTGTACTAGTTTATTATCTAATGTCTGTTAAAAAACCTCTTGAAGAGATATATTCATTCTGATATTCTAAGCACCTCACTGGATGCACAGCATAAGCCGGTCTGAGTCATGGGTGTGATGGACGCTGCAAGGCTCCTGAATTCATCTCTTACTTCTGGTCTCTGAGACTCAGTCAGTCTTCTCCTCCATGTAGTGTTCATAAAACGTAGTGGACATAGAACACTAGGGACACAGAAGGTACTCGAGTGTAGATTCTTATCAAGCGGGTATTTAATTTGTGTTGCTCAGTCGCTCAGTTGTGTCTGACTCTTTTGTGAGCCCATGGACTGTAGGCAGCCAGGATCCTCTGTCCACAGGGCTTCCCCAGTAAGAATAGTGGAGTGGGTTGCCGTTTTCTTCTCCAGGGGATCTTTCCAATTCAGGGATGGAATTCACATCTCTTTATGTCTCCTGCATTGGCAAGTGGATTTTTTTTACCATTATACTACCCTGGAAGCCCAGACATTTACTGCTAGTATGCAAGTATCTTCTGTTAGGAAAACAAATATATTTTATTTGCAGTGACACTTTCTTGTAAATTCTGTACTTCTAAAGAAGAATATTTGGTGAACAAGTTATGTTTGCCTCCCTGTGTTACTTTTATTGACAATACTTCTGTCTCAAGTAGTTACCTCCATGCGATTTGCATTTCAGACCTTCCTAAAAGTATGCTTTCATTCTCTTCCCTTCCACCCCATCCCTATTCTACTTACAATGCTGTGATCCTCTGTTAAAATGCAAAGAACCCTGGAAAAAGAAGAAGCAAGAAGTTTGTCATTGCCAGCTCTGGTATGAATGTATCAGAGGCTAAATTATAACTAACGAAGCCAGAACTGGAATCCATATCTGTCTGACTTCAGAAATCAGAAGTGAAGTGCCTACGGTCTGATGAATTAGAACTCAGATCAAAGCCTAGAGTGGAAAAGAGTCTTCTGATCGAAAGGGGAAAGTAAACAAAAGGCAGCATTTAATTGTGTAATAATTAGTAAGTGAATGATGATGGTGTTTTTACAGAACAGAAGATAAGATAGTGTTCAAATAAAACAGTTCAAAAGTGAAAGTTGCTCAGTCGTGTCTGACTCTGCAACTGCATGGACTGTAGCCCCCCAGGCTCCTCTGTCCATGGAATTCTCCAGGCCAGCGTACTGGAGTGGGTAGCTGTTCCCTTCAGGTGTCCCACTTTGCAGGTAGATTCTCTACTAAAATTCTGAGCCACCAGTTTAAAGTGACACAGAAACATAATCCAATCTACTTGAGCTACAACCCATCCTAAACCACACCATAACATACTGATTTGCATTACACTGACATTAGAAGATCTGGTTTGAATGAAGTTTTATTTCAAGGACTGAAGTTTCCCCAAAGAAAGGGTGAGCTCTTATCTCAAGAAATACCAAGTGATCAAGAAGCCAGGGATAGATTTGTTTGGCAAAAGAGAAGCACCAATCAGAAAGAGAAGTGACCAAAAATTACTTAACAAAACAGCTTCAGAAGTAGATTTTTAAATCTGCTTTTAGATTAATTAATTGCTAGAAAAATCTTATTAAGTTTATTCAGAGGAAATCTGCTCAAGCCTCTGAAACCAAGAGGTTTTTATCACAAATGATAAGGTCACTAGACACTTATTCAAGAGTTAGTACTTCCTCAAATGGCTACCGACTGAGCGACTTCACTCTCACTTTTCACTTTCACGTATTGGAGAAAGAAACGGCAACCCACTCCAGTGTTCTCGCCTGGAGAATCCCAGGGACAGCAGAGCCTGGTGGGTGGCTGTCTGTGGAGTCGCACAGAGTAGGACATGACTGAAGTGACTTGGCAGCAGCAGCAAATGGCTACCATGTAGTCACTTCTGACTAATACACTACCAAGAAGTAACAATGTATCTTTAGGAAACTAGTATGAAGGAAAAACATCTCAGAATGAAAATTTTTGCAAGTGATTCTTTGACCTCATTGTGTGTTAATTTCTCAAAGTTGGGACTGGATCCTACCTCTAGGAAATTCTCCTTGAAACATTACATTGAAAATCTCCTCTTTATTGCTTATGGTAAACACTGTATACGTTATTAGAATGCTAATAAAAAACATGGTCCATGTAATTATTTTTCTAGTCATGAAATTGTGGAGAATAAAACTGGCATTTGTATTGTGTTTCTGCAAAGAGAAGAAGTTCTTTCCCACAAAGACTTCCCTCAATGTTAAGTATTTGTAGTTGTCTCCCCACTCCAGTACTCTTGCCTGGAAAATCCCATGGATGGAGGAGCCTGGAAAGCTGCAGTCCATAGGGTCGCTGAGGGTCAGACACGACTGAGTGACTTCACTTTCACTTTTCACTTTCATGCACTAGAGAAGGAAATGGCAACCCACTCCAGTGTTCTTGCCTGGGGAATCCTAGGGACGGGGGAGCCTGGTGGGCTGCCGTCTATGGGGTCGCACAGAGTCGGACACGACTGAAGTGACTTAGCAGCAGCAGCATGGCTTAGTGGTAACAGACTTGCACTCTTCATCCTGTTTCTATTGTGGAAAACAGGGCACACTTTGGACAGAGAATTTGTGCAGTGATGGGGAAAAAAGAAAGAAAATAAAAGTACCCTCATTAACACTGTCCTTTAACAAGCTCAGCTAATGGGCTTCGGGCATTCTAAACAGCAGCAATTTAAAAATAACTTTAAATTTCATACATTTCTTCCAGTGAAAAGCTAAGGTATGTGAACCTTAATTTTATGGTTTGGGCAGATACAGAGTTAGATTACTCCCTGTCAAACCAGAAATCAACCTCTTACAGGAATAAGTGCTAATTAAGAAAAACATAGTATTACATTAAACAGATCTGTTTCTTTCCTGTGCACTATGGGTGCATAAGCTCTAACCACAGTCTCCAGAGTGACCCTCAGTGTTCCCTAATGATGCCAGTGTGGGATTCTGTCCAATTAGTGTGCTACTGAGAAAGTCAGAATGGTGAAGGTTCCACAAAGGAGATGGGCTAGGAAGGCAAATGCAATCAAAGGATATTATCTCTCTCGTGTGTCTATTACAAAACAGTATCCTCTGATGAGGCTTCTATCCCTTCTTGTTTTTTATGCATATGTATAAGTTTGTATGTGTAAGTTTTTCAGGGCTTCTCTAATGGCTCAGAGGTAAAGAGTCCACCTGCAATGCAAGAGATGAAGGTTCAGTCCCTGGGCTAGGAAGAACTGTCAGAGAAGGAAATGGCTACCCACTTCAGTGTACTTGCTGGAAAATCCCATGGACAGAGAGGCCTGGCAGGCTACAGTCCATAGGGTCCCAAAAGAGTCAGACACAACTTAGTGACTAAACAACAACAACAACGAATTTTACAAGTGTCTAATAAGAGAAAACTGAAAATGCTCCAGAAACAATAAAACTGCTTCAACAGAGAAAGGTCTCTCTTTTCCAGATGAAGGGATATAGAGTTAATACCAGGGACTATCCATCCACTGAAATAACTGAAACAGATGCTTCCAAAATTTACTTTTGGTCCCACTGATCAGGCAATAAGTAATTTTAATTATTATTTATAAGATTATAATAGATAAAAAGTTCTCAGGAGTATGCTAAACAGTTTTAACACTTGATTACATTTGGCATACCGTTTTCCTCCTCCCAGGTGGTGCTGTTGCTAAAGAGCCTGTTTGCCAGTGCAGATGTAAGAGACATAGGTTCGATCCCTAGGTCAGGAAGATCCCCTGGAGGCGGGCACGGCAACCCATTCCAGTATTTTTACCTGGAGAATCCCAGGGACTGAGGAGCCTGGTGGGCTACAGTTCATGGTGTTGCAAAGACTGAAGTGATGGAAGTGACTTATCACATGTTCACATTCTCCCAGGCTCCAACCANGATAATAGTGATATTACTACTAATAATAATAATAATATGAAATAGATTATAAATGGGAGAATAAAGATGACACTGGAAATCCCAGACTATAAAATAAATTATCTCAAAGCCACTGGCCAATCCATTGACTGCATAGTTGCTTGTGAATTGCTAACCATTTAAATGCATAATTGAGAGAAGTGTTAAAATAAATTGTATCAAAACATACAATTTTTATACCTATAATTTTTGAGATAAACTAACCAGTCCATTCTGAAGGAGATCAGCCCTGGGATTTCTTTGGAAGGAATGATTCTAAAGCTGAAACTCCAGTACTTTGGCCACCTCATGCGAAGAGTTGACTCATTGGAAAAGACTCTGATGCTGGGAGGGATTGGGGGCAGGAGGAGAAGGGGACGACAGAGGATGAGATGGCTGGATGGCATCACTGACTTGATGGACGCGAGTCTGAGTGAACTCTGCGAGCTGGTGATGGACAGGGAGGCCTGGCGTGCTGCGATTCATGGGGTCGCAAAGAGTCGGACACGACTGAGCGACTGAACTGAATCTGTAAAGTAGAAATAGATTTGATAGAAAGTATTCATTCAGGTGCCTAAAGGATCTATTCTCTATATTTCCCTATGAAACAATCAATTGTAACTATAATAATCTGTCAAGTATTAACCAATCTCTCCTTCCTTTATTTTCCAAGGTTTGGTATCACTACAAAGTCAAATCCTTTTGCAGAATATAGCAATTTCAAAACCCCTCATCAAAGTTATTCACTAGGATAAAATAATAAAATTAGAAAACCACTGGTTATATTCTAAGAAATGATCCTTTAGTGTCACTCAATGTGGGCCAGAATTCAGACTATACCTGAGTTGAATTTGAATTCCAGAGTGGACGATTAAATCACAGCTCATCTTCTCTTTTTAAAACTATTAGAAATAAACTTGTTGCCTGACCTTTAAGATTCTGCAAAGAGATCATATTTAGATTTTTTTGTCTCTTTCAACTTCCCTAGCCCCTTTCTCTACTTTCACTATAGTGATTCCCAGATAAGTACAGTGAGCTCAACAGATGTTAGTCAATGGGTACAAATTTCTAGTTAAAAGATGAATAAACCCTGGGAACCTAATGTACAGCATGATGACTATAGTTAACAGCATTCTATTGTGTACTTGAAAGTTTCTGAGAGAGTGGATCTTACATGTTATCACCATGCACACACAGAAAAGGTAATTAATTGTGTGAGGTGACGAATGTGTCAACTAACCTTATTATAGTAATCATTATGCAATATATACTTGTATCAAATTATAATGTTGTATCCCTTGGAAAAGGAATGGTTACTCACTCCAGTATTCTTGCCTGGAGAATTCTGTGGACAGAGGAGCCTGGTGTGCTACCGTCCATAAGATCTCAAAGAGTCAGACATGACAAAGAGTTGGACACAACTGAGCAACTAATACTATTGCTACGACTGCACCTTAAACTTACACTGAATTACATGTCAATTGCATCTCAATAAAGCTAAAAAGGGAAAAAAGGACTCAAATGGAGCAGGGTGAGGCTGGTGGAGAAAAGCCACTGCCTTGAGCAGCACTGAGGTGCGCTGAGAGTCAGGGACCTATGTCAGCATTGCCGTGGAGGAGCTGTTCCCACATGAGAGGAGGGGGCGGGGACAGCGCAGCTGTGATTCTTGTTGCAAATCCTAGACAGCCTCAGGCAACTTTTCAAAGTTAGGTGATGAAAACCAATAAATGAGATTATGTGAACGAATTACATAAATGCCTTTATTCTACTTACAGTGCTTTGGCAACTTCTTCCGTCTAAACCCTGTGGTTCTCAAATCAGGAACTTTAATATGCATCAGAAATTTCCAAATTTTTCATCATCAACGCTGACACCAAAAGAAAAGTTGAAATTTTACAAACCCTAGTAAATGAAATATCTTTTGTATTTTTAGCAGTTACCAAGAGAATATTTAATGATTACCTACCATGTGCCAGGAGAAAAGAAAAATAAGACACAGATTTTAAATATAGACTTTGTTCCAGTGTTATTCTTCCTTTTGACTTCAGTATAAGAGCTATTGGGCTATTTGGTGTCCCTGTGAGGCGTAAGCAAATGCCTACAGAGGGGATAAGCAATCCTAGAATTGCTCAATAACTTTGTATTTTAATTTAAGAGAAAACTAAAAGACCTTCCTGTCCCAGAGTATCTCTGCTCTGTGGAGACTGAAGGTGCCCTGCAATTGACTCAAGATAATGTTTATTTGTTTAAACAGTTAAATGAGTAGTTTCTATTTAACAGGTGAGCACAAATCTTCACAACAGTACCTACTCCATGAGAGAGCTAAGAGAAAAACTCTTAGGGAAAGAAAAACAATGGGCAAAACGTCAAGGTTCCATGGGATATTGATAGGATTGTAAAACTTACAGAGGTACCTAGAAACCCTGGGTATTTAGTAATAATATCAACAAAGGACAATGGAAAATATGACAATACTCAGGTCAGAGGTTGCATTAAGTAGACGAAGTGGTCCTTTATATTCTTTTCCCTTCTCATGTACCTCTGCCTTTTCCTGTCCAGAATCTATTCTGTATCCTCAGTAGGCCTGCACACACACACACACACACACACACACACAGAGACGTGTGTGTGCAGCATACATACACACATACATGAATTCATGTAGACATATATAAAGTCTGCTCAGTTAAAGTTAGCTTTTAATAATAAAGAAAATGCATAATGCCCTATATGTTATAGATTTTTTAAATACCTGCACTTTAATAGAAAACATTTAATGTCTAAATATAAGAAGTCATTTCTGACACTGGAGGTTGACAATGTCACAGAGAAAACTTGGGGAGCACAGAGACAAACCTGACCTCTCCCCACCCACCATCTCCCACAGCCTTGGGGAAAAGTCATCAACCCCTCTGCTAAGTCAAAATCAAGTTTATCAATGTCCCAATTTCAAAGAGAATCCTCTACCCATGTTAGGCATTACATGTATTTTATTTGTTGAAGAGAGACAATATAAAGGAGAAAATCATCTGAAATTATAAGGTATAGCATTTAATCAACAGATATTTAAATTTAAGGTAAACTTAAATCATAATTTGATATTATATGTGGAGTTTTGTTTTCGAAAGGATAATTTGAAAAGCTCAACTCCTATTTTAACTTATATTTTCAGAGAATATACTTGGTGTAAAAGAAGAATGCCTTCCATTATTGTGCTTTTATTACAAGCAAACAAGCATTTATATTCCTTTTCAAGAAATGACTGATAACAGGAGAATAAATACTTTATATTTTTAGAAACAACAGGCAGGCTACTGATATCCTTGATTAGCTTCAATAAATCTGAATGGTTTCTATCATCCACTCCTTAATTTGTACCTGACCCGCTTAGTTCCTGTAAATCATTCAGTCGACTTCTAAATATGCAGTTCACAGAACCCACCACCAGAGGGCAATAAAGAAGTTAAAAATCTTGAAGCCATACAGTGAAAATGCGAGCCATGCCTAAGTCATTTCAGTCTCTCCGACTCCACTGGACTGAAGCCCACCAGACTCTTCTGTCCATGGGGATTCTCCAGGCAAGCATACTGGAGTGGTTTTCTGTGGTCTCCTCCAGGGGATCTTCACAACCCAGGGATCAAAGCCACGTCTCTAACATCTAACCTGCCTTGGCAGTCTGGTTCTTTACCATTATTGCCACCAAATAGTGGGAATTTAAATAAAAGCAACATTTCACAATATGCTTTCCTGACCCATGTTATACATAATAAATTAATGGACTATATGTACATGGGCTCTGAAAAATAAGCAGCACACTTCACTGGCCAATTTCTATGACGAGGGGAACATAATTTGAGTGTAGAAAAAGAGTATACTTACATCTTAAAATTTCACCCCCCGTAGAATCTATACAGTTCTGAAAAATGGTAAGAATAATGGCTTTCTGTGACTCAATAACCAGCTAACATAATCAAGTGTAGAATTTATCTTCCTATGATGCTCAAATGCATAGGAAAAATGCATATCTAAGAGAATGAATAAACTCTAAGTGACATGTGAAAATGAGTAATCTTCAAATGGGAGAAGTATAAGATCTATAAGGAACAATTTTCACTGTACTAGTATGGATGTATACATAAATAGTCTCTAAGAAACATAAAAACCACTTCCAGGAAGTAATTTGAGGTAGAAGGGAATTAACATGGATGAGGAAGAAAGGAGAGTTAGTTTTTTAAATAGTTTCATTTATTTGGGTTTTTAAATTTTGTTTTACTTATTTGGTCTTTGCAATATAAGGAAACAGTGCTTTTTCAGACCAGTGTCCCAAGGGAATAAAGGGAATGAGGACTATACTGTTTGATTGCCTTGTAATAATACTGTAATAATAATAATGTATGATTATCTTATAGTAGATGGATGTGTGCATTCTCAATCTCAGTCATGTCCAACTCTTTGAGACCCCATGGATTGTACACACCAGCTTCCTCTGTCCATGAAACTTTCCAGGCAGGAGTACTAGAGTGGGTTGCCAGTTTCTTCTCCATATAATATATGAAATGGTAGCTAAATCGTTTGAACTACAATCATCCTCTCTGAAAATAATCTTAAGCTATCAACCTTAACTTATATATTAAAGAAAGAAGAGCTAGAATAATGCTTTCTTCGGAGAGAAAAATAAGATTTTGGATCAAATCAGTAATATCAGCAAACGTCGGTGGTATAAAATACTTCTGATTCCTGTCATGCCTCTAGAAGAGAGAAAGCTGAGTGACAATTTCCCCAGATTTTATATTCAAGGCAAACATTTTAGATAAGAGCCATCTCTAGTTAAAAACGGGGTTTCCCACATGGCGCAGGTGGTAAAGACTCTGCCTACCAATGCAGGAGACCTGGATTTGGTCTCTGGGTTGGGAAGATCCCCTGGAGAAGTGCATGGCAACCACTCCAGTATTCTTGCCTGGAGAATCCCCGTGGACAGAGGAGCCTGGAGGGCTACAGTCCATTGGGTCTCAAAAAGTTGGACACAACTGAGTGACTTTCACATCACTAATAAACAGTGTTATGGATTTTTCCTTGAGTAGTCTCCAATATGATAGCTGACAGGAGTTCTTCTTTCCTTCCCAAATACATATGGGGATATGGAGGTGGGTACGAGTCAGAACTCTCAATAAAGCATAGTAATCAATACTTTGTTTTTTAAAAAATAAAGATTTCTATATAAATTGTTTTCATTGGATAATATTTAATATCAGCTCTTGAAAATAGGAATGACAAATATTTTAAAATTTGTACAATTCATCATGATTAGCTATAAATTATGTTCCTTTCTACAGAAATTGGATTGATATAATATTATATGAACATAATTTCAACTATGAATTGCAGTTCTGTGGGATCAATAACTGTGTATTATTTATCATTATATTTCCTACAAAAATGCATAGAGTATACTTAATAGGAATTCAGTAATACTTGACTGGATATATCATTGACTAAAAGAATATATACAAGAGATACAAGACAATTCTAAATTATACTAAATCAGAATAATTTTTACAAATAATAATCATTTGAATTTACCAATATACTTTTAAGGACTTATATATTAATAATTGTAAATGTAAAAATCTTCAAAGAAATGTCAGGTTTTCAAGTTATTTTTGATAGTAATTATAGGAAAAAATGTATTATAATTATGGGTATTTCCTTTACAGATTCCTTAATTTATATTGCAATTAAGTCATGATAATATTATGGCTTAAATTTCAACTACATTTTTTAATGAGGAAACCTTCTAGGATTTTCCTACCTCTTGCTGCTGTTTTCTTCCCTTAACAAAAATTCCTGGAAGGGGGAAATTTTATGAGAGCAGAGTAAGTAGAACGAGGCAAGGGTCAGGGAACTCAGAATCACAGCTACACACAGAAGAGGACAAAGCCAGGGCCAGTTAGGGGATGGCTATCTTGGTATAATACAAAGCTTAATTTTTTAGACTACAAATGTTGTTTTTCCCACTAAATGGGGATTAATTTACTCCAAGTCCAAATTAAACAAAAGTAAGATTTAATGCCCCCTAGACATAGTTAGATCTTCTGGAAAGTAATAGTCAGTGTCAATAAACAAAGTGTTACGCACTTTCATGATAGTGGAGCAAAGGCATTAGAAATTTACCTTGCAGCCTAAAATTTGAGTAAATGGCCTTACTTCCTCCCTTGTTGGGGGAAAAGTAGCAATTCAGCTAGCCGAGTCCTACTCATGCAGTCACGATACAGCTCAGACAGATCCTTGCAGCCCTCTCCTTAATGGGCATCACAGAGTATACATACATCAAGACATGTATCTGGGGATGGATCTTCCAATAAAAATGTGACCCACCAATCCTTTTAAACTATATTGCTAAAATCAATCATACACACACAGAGAAACACAATTCAAATGTATCACTTGTAAAGATTCATTCAGTTCAGTTCAATCACTCAGTCATGTCCGACTCTTTGCGACCCCATGAATCGCAGCACGCCAGGCCTCCCTGTCCATCACCAACTCCCGGAGTTCACTCAGACTCTCATCCATTGAGTCAGGGATGCCATCCAGCCATCTCATCTTTATTTGTCCCCTTCTTCTCCTGCCCCCAACCCCTCCCAGCATCAAAATCTTTTCCAATGAGTCAAGTCTTTGCATGAGGTGGCCAAAGTACTGAAGTTGCATCTTTAGCATCTTTCCTTCCAAAGAAATCCCAGGGTTGATCTCTTTCAGAACAGACTGGTTGGATCTCCTTGCAATCCAAGGGACTCTCAAGAAGAGTTGGGACTCTTCTCCAACACCACAGTTCAAAGACATCAATTCTTCGGTGCTCAGCCTTCTTCACAGTCCAACTCTCACATCCATACATGATTACTGGAAAAACCATAGCCTTGACTGGACAGACCTTAGTCGGCAAAGTAATGTCTCTGCTTTTGAATATGCTATCTAGGTTGGTCATAACTTTTCTTCCAATGAGTAAGCATCTATTAATTTCATGGCTACAATCACCAACTGCAGTGATTTTGGAGNAGTGCATGGCGTTGATGATTACAAGGACTACCAGTATGGTATAGAAATACTATACTATATGGGGCTACTGCATTGATTTATGCTAAGGTGCCAGCAGTTTTACATACCGTTGCTTTCATGATTTGTGCAAATGTCAGCCTATGAAAAAGGCAAGTGACATCTTAATATTATTATAAAAACACTTTGAAACTGTCTCGGGAATTCTGTGTCTAGAGATCACACTTTGAGAAGACCATGAAACATAAACATCTATATAATATATTAATACATATTCTGTCCTCCATGAACTTAATCTCTAGCTGGGTCAACAGAGCAGCTGACAAAAAGCAAGATGAGGGAAGCATCTATAGGTAGATATACTGCTGCTAAGTCACGTCAGTCATGTCTGACTCTGTGCGACCCCATAGAAGGCAGCCCACCAGGCTCCTCCGTCCCTGAGATTCTCCAGACAAGAACACTGGAGTGGGTTGCCATTTCCTTCTCCAATGCATGAAAGTAGAAAGTGAAAGGGAAGTCGCTCAGTCGTGTCCGACTCCTAGCGACCCCATGGACTGCAGCCTACCAGGCTTCTCCGTCCATGGGATTTTCCAGGCAAGAATACTGGAGTGGGCTGCCATTGCCTTCTCCAAGGTAGATATAAGTTATTGGCAATATTTCAGTTCTTGTTTTTGGTCATGTGTGTGTGGAATTTGGCTATATTATAAATTTGTGCTAATATGGTAGCCACTGGCCATGTATAACTACTGATCATCCGAAATATGACTAGAAACAATTAATTTATGCTCTAAATGTAGAATACAAACCAAGTTTTGAAGGCTTCATATTGAAAAAAAACAAATGTAAATATCTCATTAGTAATGTTTGTATTGATTATTTGTTGGAGTGATAATCTTTTGGCTGTATTAGGTAAACAAATTTATTATTAAAATTAATTTCAATTGTTACTTTATACTTTTAAAAATAGAGCTACTAGAAAATTTAAAGCTACATATGTAACTTCCATTATATTTATACTAGGTGGTATGGTTACAAATAAGTAAAGAGATAAAACAAAACACATATTGGACTTCCCTGGTGGTCCAGTATTGAGACTATGGGCTTCCACTACAGGGGGCATGAGTTAGATCCTTGGTCCAAGAGCTACGATCTCATATGCTATGCTGCTGCTGCTGCTAAGTCGCTTCAGACATGTCCACTCTGTGCGACCCCATAGACGGCAGCCCACCAGGCTCCCTCGTCCCTGGGATTCTCCAGGCAAGAACACTGGAGTGGGTTGCCATTTCCTTCTCCAGTGCATGAAAGTGAAAAGTGAAAGTGAAGTCGCTTAGTGGTGTTCAACCCTTCGCGACCCCATGGACTGCAGCCTACCAGGCTCCTCCATCCATGGGATTCTCCAGGCAAGAGTGCTGGAGTGGGGTACCATTGCCTTCACAAATGCTATGGAGTGTGGCCAAAAATTAAACAAATTAGAACATGATAATAAAACAGGGTTAAGTACAAACCAGCAATGATAATGCATTACAAACCGAGGATTATTTTTCAACCATTACTGTGCCTATGAAGTCAAGGGCAAAAAAGAACTTTAAATAGTGTGGTGAAGATTATTTAAGTCATTTCATAAAGACTCAGGTAGCTGAGAGAGTACAGTGGAGGGGCAACTAACCAGTCTTAGAGAGATTACAGAAAGACCTCTTCCCAGAAAAAGGATTTTCTCCCTTGTAACTAAAAGAAAATTAGAAAATTTTCAGGTGAATTAGGTATAAGTAGGGAGGAAGGGAAAGGGTACTCCAGGGAGAAGGAACAGAATTTGCAGAGACTCAGCCTTTGCTCAGAGCACAGTTGAAAAACTCCAGAATTTATGGGGGCTATTGTAGTACTGTTACATCACCACCTGCAGTTATTTACATAAAATTGTGTTTTCCCTGAGGTATGTGTATATAAAAGAGAAGATTTATTTGACTTTCATGCATTTTTTCTCAAAAGTATCATGAATTTTAAATTACATATTTTAAAACCTGGGAAACATCCCAGGCTCATACTAAGAGATACTTTGGAATTACTATTTAGTTTTATAGACACACATGGGGTTTTGCTTATCCACATCTTGCCAAAATTGTGACCTTTCACGTTCAGGATAGTAAAAACCTGACTCCCTGATACATGGAGCTGCACATGGCTCACGGCAAGAGGAAAAGTAAAAAAATAAAAAGTCCACAAAGACATAAAAATCATATTGTGCAATGACATCACATCAATATTATGGTTAATGTTAAAATTGAGCAGTGGGATCCCGGTGTCAGAACTTTGAGAAGTAGCCACCTTACAGCCCAATAGCTACTTCATCAATTGAGAGACCAGGCCCAGGCAAAAGGTGGAGACAGGATTGATTTATTTATTAACTTTTTATTTTGTATTTGAGTGTAGCTGTTAACAAACAATGTTAAGATAGTTTCAGGTAAACAGTGCCAAAAGGACTCAGCCATACATACACCTATATTCATTCTCCCCCGCACTCCACTCCTATCAACACTGCCACGTAACGCTGAGCAGAGTTTCATGTGCCCTGTAGTAGGTCCTTTGTGTACATGTCCATCCTAAATGCCTTAATTATCCTTTCTCTCCATCCTCCCGCAACCACCCACCCCGGTAATCGTAAGTTCGTTCTCTAAGTCTGTGAGTCTCTCTCTGTGTTGTGAGTAAGATCATTTTTATCATGTCTTTATAGATTTCCTCAAAGAAGGGATGTCAGGCAATATTTCCCCATCTCAGTCTTACTTCACTCAGTATGACAGTCTCTAGGCTTATCCATGTTGCTGTAAGTGGCCTTATTTCACTCTTTTTGATGGCTGAATAACATCCCATTGTATATATGTACCACATCTTCTTTATCCATTCCTCTGTAGATGGATGATGGGCATTTAGGTTGCTTCCATGTCTCTGCTGTCGTAAACAGTGTTGCAGTGAACACTGGGGTGCATGTATCCTTTCGGAACATGTTTGTCTGTAGATATTTGCCCAGGAGTGGGATTGCAGGGTCATATGGAAGTTCTATTGTTAGATTTTTAAGGAGACTCCATGCTGTTCTCCATAGTGGCTGTACCAGTTTACATTCCCACCAACAGTGTAGGAGGATTCTCTTCTCTCCACACCCTCTCCGGTGTTTATTGTTTGTGAATTTTTGATGATAGCCATTCTGGCTAGTGTGAGGTGATCTCTCACTGCAGTTTTGATTTGTATTTCTGTAATAATTAGCAATGTTGAACATCTTTTCATGTGTCTCTTTGGAGACAGGATTTAAATGACCTTCTACTTGACCTCTCCCTTCCCCCTCAGATGAAAATCATGTCTGAAGTGCTCAATCTTTCAAAAAACTGGAGACCAAGACATCTTCAGTATGAAACAAGCATAGTCAAACCCTAAACCAATGACCTGAGCTCCCCGATTTACCTTCGTAAGTATCTCACTGTGGCGTTTCCCCAGAAACGTGACCCTAATCCTCTGTGCCTGCTTGTTTGTGGTTCACCATAGACTTTTTGAGAACTGGGCCCTCATCTGCCTTGTTTGCATCACTGAGAATGATAATGTGACCATTTAACCCAGATGCCTTTGGTTCCCCAGGAGGCTGAAGAGGGCAAGACTTAGTGATCGACCTTCAATAGTTAAGCCACCAACAACACTGGAAGAGTGGGAGCTGGGAATAAAAGTCATTCCCCATCTCTCCCAGCCTCTCCAACCCTCCTCTTCACAATCACGTCCATGGATGCAGCGCCTCCTCTGTGCTAAGCTGGGTGCTTCACAAATACCATTTTTGGTTCTCCCAACAACCCTACAAGATGGAGACGTCGTTTTGGTCTCTGTTTTAGAAGTGAAGAAACTGAGGCCACTTGCTCAAGTCCATGCTGTTGGTAATAATCCGCTTACCTGGGATTTGAACTCTGCTCTAATTTCACCCCCGAGTCTGGCCTTCCTCTTCCATCCCCATGTAATTTGGTCTCTAGTTCTGGAATGCCAGGAGCTGGAGGAGGAGAATCAGTGTTTTGGGGGGCACCTGGAAGAAAGTGGAAGGGAAGAGCAAGTGTAATCAGGGGCCTGTAACACTTTCTGAACACATGTCATGGGCCTGCCTTACATTAGACATGTTACTGGTATATCTCAATTACTGATGGGTATGATTTTTAGGGAGGAAAAAATCTCAACCTCCGTGAAGTCGTAACTTTTGTAATTTTGTTGCAGGCTTTGGAGCTAGTGACTGGAGGAGCCAGAGTTCAGACTCTCATGAATCTGAGGTTCATACACCTTAAAAAAAAAAAAAAAAAAACTAACAATTTTTTTTTTTTTAAATAGGCATTGAATCCATGAGGCTCAAAAAGTCAGAAGGACATTCAAAGATCTGCACTTTAAAAGTTTCTCCTATCTATGTCTAACACCACTCCCCTTCCTCTCATAAGTATCTTTCTGATGCAGCTCTGTGCAAAGAAAAGCAAATGCAAATAGGACTTCTTATATTCTCTCATTTCTTTATAATATGCTAAATGTAGCATATTATACACCTCCAAACTTTGCTGTTTTCACGTCAGTTCAGTTCAGTTTGCTCAATCGTGTCCGACTCTTTGCAACCTCATGAATCACAGCACGCCAGGCTTCCCTGTCCGTCACCAACTGTTGGAGTTCACTCAGACTCACATCCATCGAGTCAGTGATGCCATCAGCCATCTCATCCTCTGTTGTCCCTTTCTCCTCCTGCCCCCAATCCCTCCTAGCATCAGAGTCTTTTCCATTGAGTCAACTCTTCGCATGAGGTGGCCAAAGTACTGGAGTTTCAGCTTTAGCATCATTCCTTCCAAAGAAATCCCAGGGCTGATCTTCAGAATGGACTGGTTGGATCTCCTTGCAGTCCAAGGGACTCTCAAGAGTCTTCTCAGTTCACAGTTCAAAAGCATCAATTCTTTGGCGCTCAGCTTTCTTCACAGTCCAACTCTCACATCCATACATGACCACAGGAAAAACTATAGCCTTGACTAGACAGACCTTAAGTCAGCAAAGTAATGTCTCTGCTCTTGAATATACTATCTAGGTTGGTCATAACTTTTTCTTCCAAGGACTAAGCGTCTTTTAATTTCATGGCTGCAGTCACCATCTGCAGTGATTTTGGAGCCCAAAAANCAAAAGTCTAGTATTGCTAACATCAAAACTACTATATTCCTATTTCTGCATCCCATTTACATTGATTAATATCCTCCCAGGTGCCTAAAAGATAAAGGATATGAAGGCCTGGTGGCAAACATTAACTCAACAATGGAACCCTTCACCAAACTAATTCTTAGCTCTAAAAGGCTCTATATTTTTAAGATGTTTTAAGCTCGTGCCTCTCATGGTTGGGGGCTGTAAACAATCCACAAGTTGTAAAAGTCCAGGCAGACTGGTCAGATAAGTTAGAAAGCCATCAAAGCGGGTTAAACCAAGACATTCTTTTTATATGCAGGAGACTGTCAGAGCTCTAAGTTAACTTCTTCCAGAGAAAGGTGATAATGTCAGATTATAGTATAGCAGACAGTAAACAGACAGATTTTGGTTTCGGGGTAGATGCTCAAACAGAGGACCCCTTGAGACCTGACTCGCCTTGCCCATCAGGCCTCTCCGCATGACCTTGTCATGGATGGGATCTCCCGTGCTGGCTCCTGGCACTGAACCCCCAGTCTTTCTGGCCACAAAGATAATTTTTAGGAAAATTAATTTCTTCTATTATTTTAAATTACATGCTCACACTGCTAATCTTTATTTCATTTTTCATTTTAAACATTATACATTGGTTTCTAATAAGATTTGTCTGTAGCCATTTTACTAGTTCTCTCTCTCTCTCTCTTCTTCCCAATATAGATACAACAAAAATCACTATTAAATCAATATTCATTGTTTGGGTTATTTTAGTCATGCAATTATTTTTGTCATTGAATGACATGGCAAAATATAACTACATTTTTATACAAACTTTTGCTTAGCCTAGATTTAGTAATTTCCATATCTTCCAAAAAAGCTATGTTTTTTGGCCTGCTTAACTGTTTGTGTATTTATAATTAAATTATTCTCAGACTTTCTAATAGAACTGTAGAACTTTCAATATGATCAAAGAGACCAAGAAGTAAAGTTTTGTGAAATATTTGAAAGATCTCAAAATGTCTCAAGTCCACATTCATAAGCAAGTGGTTGTTTTGCTAGATATTCAACTTTAGATTAGAAATTATTTTTCTTCAGAAATTTGAAGAAATTGTTTACTTTTGGTTTCCAGTAATGCTACTGAGAAATCCAGTATCATTTCCACAATTAATTCTTTTATATATAACACTGTCTTTCTCCCTCCTCTCCAACAGATGAGAACATTTTAAGATCTTCTATTTATCCTCAAAGTTCTCCATAATAATGTACAGTTTTATGAAATTCTTAGTTCATTTTACCTAGCTCTCATTGGATCCTTTATATGTAGAAATCCATGCACTTTTGTTCCAAGATATTGTCTTACATTATTTCTTTGGTAATTTCTCCCTAGTCATTCCCCCTGTTTTCCTTCTCTGGAATTGATGTCAGCTGGATGCTGTACCTCTGAGACTGCTGTTCTAACTTACCATTTTTTCCTTCTATTTCCATCTCTCTTTTATAATAGTTGTTCTATTTTTCTGGGAGATTTCCTATGTTATTGAAGTCTTTTAATTATGTTTTATTTAATCTATCACACAATGACTTTTTAAAAGATATCTTTCTTGTTGCTTTGAAACACACCCGTATTAGACTCACAGATATGTTAAAATTAATTTAGTATTTTTCATTTGTGTCTGCACTATGCTTTACCCATTTTATTTTGTTTTCTCTTTCACTGTTTGTGGTTTGCTTTGGTTGGTCTGTTTATCTATTATATTAAGTGATTTCTGCAAATGTCTTAATCATCTATTAATTTTAAGAATAAAGTATTAAAACACTAACTGGCAAATCTGTGAACATGAAAGGCTTTTCTCTTGCTTATAAATAGCTGAGCTGTGGAGTTATGACCAGGCTGAACCTGAGGCATTTCACTGTGCTTATCCCAAATCAGTGAGTCTTTAAATATGGATATTGAATTTCCCCTTAGATGAACTGTTGATTTACCAACATAAAGATCATAAACTTGGCAATCTACATTTAGGAGAATAAACAGTGGGTTCATTATGCCAACATTTATTCAGACTCTCTGTTTTAAATAAATTAAATCACTCCCAATTTCAGTCCTGCATAGGATCCCAGAATCCAGAATCTCTGATTGAATCTCTCCATAGAAACCTCCATACTTCTGCAAGAACAGAGCGGGGAAGGGTGGCACTTTGTTTTTTGTTTTGGATTGGAAAATTTGGTAGTGGGTATGTGGGACCAATAATGCTATTTTATTAATAGCATTTACAAGAGTATGTGAGACCAATCAAGTATCAACATTTCATTTTAATTCATCTCAAAGTATTTCTAATTCCTTTTATGAGTTCTTACTTGATCCATGAATTATTTAGAAACATATTGTTTAATTTTCATTTGTGATTTTCACAAATTTCTTCCTGTTAATGATTTCTTATTCTGCTATCAACTGAGAGCATTCTTTTTATTTTTATTCATTTTATTGTTTATATCCTTTAAAATGTACTGAAATCTGTTTTATGGTCTAGCATATAGTATATCCATGTGCATTTGAAAAGAATGTATATTCTGATGCTCTTGGGGATGTTTTAAGGTGGCTGTTAGGTCTAGTTGATTGATAATGTTGTTCAAGTTTTTTTTCTTTGTTTTTTCTTGTTGATTGTATGTATGTTCTGCTTTTGAAAGAAGGGTATTCAACTATTATCACAGAACTGTGTGATTTGCTTCCGATTATGTTCAATCTTGTTTCATTAGATTTTGAAGTTCTGCTGTTAAGTACATATATTTACTATACATTCTTGATGGAATAACCATTTTATCAATATGAAATGTCTTTATTTGTCTCTAGTAAAATTTTGGTCTTAAAATATATTTTTTCTGATGCTTACTTAGCCACTCCAGGTTTCCTGTTATGGCTATTGTTTTGTTTTATTGTTACCATTATGGCATATCTGTTTCAACTCTTTTACACTCCACCTGTGTATGTTCTTGAGTTTAAAATGGGTCATGTGTATTTTGTATATTTGAATCGTGTTTTTTATTTTTTATCCATTCTGAAATTCCTGTCTTTAGATGAAATGTTTAACTTTTTATACTGAATTTAATATTAATTTTATAATTTTTAGGTAGAATGTAATTCGTATAGGATTTATGTCCAATATTTGTGATTTACTTTCCAAATGTCACATTTTTTTGAATCTAATCCCTCTTCCTCAATACTGGCCATTTTTTATTGTTGTTGCTGATGTTGTTAAAGAGATATTCTTTAGTGTGCAATTTCAATTCCCTTATATTTTAATATATTTTTGAGTTGTATTCTTAATGCTTGCTCTAGATTACAAGTAACATCTTAAGTTATAAGTATCTAGTTTTGATTAATGCCAACTTAATTTCAATAGTTTAAAAAACTTTGTTCCTATTAGCTCCATTACATTGCTCTCCTTTGACCTGTTGCTGATAGAAAAATTACATCTTTATATATTATATGCCTATACACGGTTATAATTAATACTTATGTAGCTGTCTTTTAAATCAGATAGGAGAAAAAATATTGTAATAAAATACATTTATACTATTTTTTTATATTTACTTCTGCAGTTACTCTTGATGCTCTTCATTTCTTCAGATGGATTCAAATTATGGGCTTGTCCTTTTCATCTGAAGGGCTCACTTTAATAGTTCTTGCAGCACAAGTCTGCTAGAAAAAAATTCTCAAGTTTTTTACAAAAGTATTGAAAGCTTCATGAATTTTCATGTCATCCTTCTGTAACAGCCATGGTAATCTCTGTATCATTCCAACTTTAGTACATGTGTGCTTAAGTGAGCATTTAGTATCTACTCTTATATGGTAAAAAATATTAAATGTTGCATATTATGAAGTTATAGATACAAAAAATTTGTTTAGGAACCATTTCAGGAACATATTTGGATAATGCTATTATTGACATTGGAAATTCAATGTTACCATATAGCAAGATAAAACAGATAAACCTCAAGTCATGATGTTTTTTCCTGGTAAATAATGTTAAGGTTAATTATCAATTGTCACATTTCTTCCAGCAATTTTTAGTCAGCTTTTAACTTATTGTAAGTGACATGAAAAGATGGTAAGATTTGCATTAATTGTTGACCAAAAACACAGAACTTTTGAAGATGAAAACTCATTAACAGAGTTCTATATTTCTGGTGAAAAACAAACGTCTCATCCCTGAAAAAATTATAAATATTTTACAAATTATATGTTCATGAACCTATCCAGAATTTTTAATGGTTTCATTGCAAATATAATTTTCTCTCACATTCCTATTCTTCTCAATGAACTAGATTAGGTGGGTTTGTGTATTTTTTGGTCCCTTATTATATTTAGTTATATTTAGGCCTTCTCTTCTAAACTCATTTCCCGGTAACAAAGAAGTAACACACAGACACTGATTCTGACTCCTGGGAAAGTTAAGACCCTGGCATGCTGGTCTAGGAAGGCCCTAGCATCACCTTGTTTATGTGGACTCTTATGTGGAACTGGTGAGCTTCTAAGCATCTCAGAGACATTTAACAATATTGTCATCATCAAACAAATTATGGTTGCCAAGGGGAAAGGACAGTTAGGGAACTTGAGAAGATCTATGTACACATTACTATATGTAAAATGGATAGCCAGCAATGTCCCACTCTATAGGCACAAAGAACTCTGCTCAATGTTGCATATCAGCAGGATGGTAGGAGGGTTTGGGGGAGAATGGATACATGTGTATGTTTGGCTGAGTCCCTCCGCTGTTCACCTGAAACTACCACATTGCTAATCGGTTCTTGTTGTTTAGTCACCCAGTCTGACTCTTTGTGACCTCATGGACTGCAGCAGGCCAAGCCTTCTTGTCCATCACCTCCCAAAATTTGCCCAAGTTCATGTCCATTGCATCGGTGATGCCATGCAGCCATCTCTTTCTCTGATGCCCTCTTCTCCTGTCCTCAATCTTTCCCAGCATCAGAGACTTTTCTAATGAGTCAGCTGTTCCCATAAGATGACCAAAATACTGGAGTTTCAGCTTAAGCATCAGTCCTTCCAATGAATATTCAGGGTTGATTTCCCTTAAGACTGACTGGTTTGATCTTGCTGTTCAAAGGACAGCTTCCATAGTGGCTCAGCAGTAAAGAATCTGCCTGCAATGGAGGAGATACAGGTTCAATTCCTGGGTCAGGGCAATCCCTCAGAGGAGGACATGGCAACCCACTAAAGTATTCTTGCCTGGAGAATCCCATGGACAGAGAAGCTTGGTGACAGTCGATAGAGTCACAAAGAGTTGGACATGACTGAAGCAACTGAGCATGCACGCAAAGAATGATTTAAGATGGGGGAAAATAAGCTTTTAGTATTTTAATTCCACTAAAAATCTCCAAATTTATAATATTTTGCTAGATATTAACTATCAACTTTTATTAGGAAAAAAAAAAAACAGAAAAAAGCAGCAGTACTGCAACTGGTAAACTGAGTTTTTTAAATACATTTCAAAATAATTCCTATATCATGTGTTATGCAGAGATCCAGCCATCCACACTGGCTCATTAAAGTGTAAAATAGTCATATACAGTTCAATTCATTAAGCAGGGTTCACACAAAGAATTTTCCTGTGATGTGAAACAGTGCAAAAGATTTATGTTTCTCGATACTGATTAAAGGAAAGCCATCAGGTTTTGTCTTACAGTAATTTCATGTTTGTTTAAAGTTTAAAAGTGAGTCTTCAAAATTCTAGACATCTATACATTTAAGTCAGTTGGGCAACAACCAGATATTTTAAAACCTTAGATTCCATTTGCCAGTCCACTTCTTTAAAAAGCATGCTTTTCATTCCTTTTTTTAAAATAAAAGCAGCCGCATTGTCTGTACTGATTCAATCATCACCATTGAAAATGTTGAGTACAAATGAGAAACACTGATACATCTTCTGACATTATTCATTTAGAAGCTAGTTCTCAAGTTGTCATTACATTTACCACATAAAAATTAGAAATGATTTGTTTGGAGAACTACAGCTATTTCTAGATTCAAGATGTTTGGACAGCTGTAGATAAAGTTTCATTATCAGACTGAACTAAATATGCTGTAATTATATATAAAGCAGGATGAGTTTCGCCCCATGAACTTTTGCTATTAATGCACTCAGGCTAAGCATCCAAGATATCATCATTTTTTAAGATTATACAAGTGTATTCTCAGTCACAAATGTAAAATTAAAGTTTGAAAATCAAGGTGAAGGATTGGTTGGACAAGGCTTATGTTTCTATCATCTGATTGTTTCCATCTTTATCCTGTTCTGCAAAATCCACACTAAGCTTGTATTTCCACAAAGTCTGTGTTTCCTCATTTGTTAGCACTCATCACACCTGAAGTTGTTAGTTAAATATCTGTTTCCTCCAATAAACAGGTTCAATAAGCCAGGGACCGCTGCTGTCTTATTTTCTTCTGCATGCTAAACTATCATGTGCTGTGCTGTGCTCGGTGGCTTCAGTCATGTTCAACTCTTTGTGACCCTATTGACTGTAGACCATCAGGCTCCTCTGTCCGTGGGATCCTCCAGGCAAGAATACTGTAGTGAGTCCATGCTCTCCTCCAGGGGATCTTCCCCACCCAGGAATCAAACCCAATCTCTCACATCTCCTGCATTACAGACAGGTTCTTTACTTACTGAGCCACCTGGGAAGGCCCTAAACTGTCATATGAGATACCAAAGAGGATTTGTTGAATGAATAAATTAATGATAAATGAATGAAGAAACCTAAATTATCAGGTTGATAATTAAATTAGAGAATAGAATCTGGAACTTTTGAATTGAATCTTCATAATTCTTATATAGTGATAATTTGTTTAAAATTTGGCATGCAAAATATAATAAACAATAGAGTGAACAAATAGTGAAGAAAAATTATGGCCAAGGAAGTGGAAGATTTACATTTCAAATTACCTGAGTCCTAGGAAAAGTGAGAACCAAAAGAAATTTATATGCTCTATTTAACTATTTCAGAAATAGAAATTAAGAAGTCATCAGTATACTAAATTATTATGATTTCTAGACTGATTATAATTCATTCAAATGACATATGAGATACAGGCATCTCAGAATATTTACCATGTTAATCAAATGAATAATTACACTGAAACTTGAGTTTATTTCTCCGGTATATCAAAATGTTGTTCTTATGTAGATGAGATTGACATTTTGGAGAACTGTCTTCTTAGTAAANGAGATACAGGCATCTCAGAATATTTACCATGTTAATCAAATGAATAATTACACTGAAACTTGAGTTTATTTCTCCGGTATATCAAAATGTTGTTCTTATGTAGATGAGATTGACATTTTGGAGAACTGTCTTCTTAGTAAAGAAAATTTTTGTTAATTCTGCATTTTGTGTTCTTCTTAAAGTGATTTTCCAAAGCTTCCTTTTAGTATTCTAAGATATCTTGTTTATAAAAAATATGTAATATTTCCCTGTCAGCATGACAAACATAACTAGAATGCTTCATTGCAATGCTTTAGATATAATCTAAAAATTGTTCTTACATGCAACAGCAGAGACCAATGATTCATGAAATTGCTCAGCATTGGGCGTAGTCCTTCTTGTAGAACTACTAGTTTATATGAGACATTTTTCTTCAAACTTTGAGATCAAAATGTAAACTCTACTCAGTATGTCAACATTTACATTAAAATGAATTTTTCACTCATGGGAAAAGCTTTAATTAAGTGCAGTAAAAAGTTTGGAAATCAACAGGACATGTTTGTGAAATTTTTTAATGTTTCTTTCACTACTTGGTTTGGAATAAAATAGAAAACAGGGGGGGGAAAGTATTCAACCCAGGAGAGAAGTCCTTCCTCTGCCTATCAAAAGAGCTATTAAATATGGGGACTTCCCAGGTAGCACTAAGGATAATGAACCCACTTGCCAGTGCAGGAGACATAAGTGATGCAGGTTGGATTCCTGGGTCAGAAAGATTCCCCTGGAAGAGGAAATGGCAAGCTACTCCAGTATTCTTGCCTGGAGAATCCTCATGNGGACTTCCCAGGTAGCACTAAGGATAATGAACCCACTTGCCAGTGCAGGAGACATAAGTGATGCAGGTTGGATTCCTGGGTCAGAAAGATTCCCCTGGAAGAGGAAATGGCAAGCTACTCCAGTATTCTTGCCTGGAGAATCCTCATGAACAGAGGAGACTGCCAGGTTACAGTCCATAGTGTTGCAAAGAGTTGGACACGACTGAAGCAACTTAGCCTGCATGCATATACCAATATAGTCAGTTCTCCTCCTTTGAAACAGAAGAAATGTCCATTTCCTACCAAATGTTGTTACTCTCTTTGTACTCAAGATTCCATTCCATTTCAAGATTCCAGTTTTAAAACCAGTTCTTTTTATCCTGCATCATTAATTTCTCCTTTATGCTTGGTTATTCTCTAAAATACATAAGTTTCTCCTAATAGCTCTCATTTTATTTATTTTTAAAGCATATATTAGAAACTTTCATTCTGCCAGGGACATTTGAAACTTCCTTTAAAGTCTCTGTCCATAAAATCTGTCCATGTCTCTTCTAACAATCATATGTTAGAAGATACATGAAAGATATACAGCAAGATATATTAAAGCCATTTCATATCTCCTTAGATGAGGTTTTTCCTTGAATACCTAAGGTAGGAACCTGCCATTGCTTTCTATTGTGTCTCATGGTGAATTTTCTTTATGTTACCAATCAAAATCTGAACATACTGTAGTTATTATTTAACTTGATGTTAATAGTTTAAATTTTCTCTTTGAAAAAGTAGCATGTAGGCTCTTCAAGGCAGATCCTTTAATTCTCATTCATCCTTGTATTTTATTTTTATTTTATTTTTATTTATTTATTTATTTATTTATTTATTTTTAAATTTAACTTTACAATACTCTATTGGGTTTGCNCCATTTCCTTCTCCAATGTATGAAAGTGAAAAGTGAAAAGTGAAAGTGAAGTCGCTCAGTCGTGTCTGACTCAGCGACCCCACGGACTCCAGCCTACCAGGCTCCTCCATCCATGGGAGTTTCCAGGCAAGAGTACTGGAGTGGGATGCCATTGCCTTCTCCGAAAATAAAATTAGAGCTATTGAAAATATAATTAGTAAAGAGGAGGTCACATTGGAGTAGGGAAGACCCCTGATCCAATATGGTGTCTCTCTTTTCTCTTTTTTAAATTTATTTATTTGTCAGCATTTGGTCTGGTGACATGTGAGATCTTTGTTTTGGTGCATGGGGCTTAATTCCTCCGTGGCATGTGGGATCTTAGTTTCACAGTCGGGGATCAAACTCACGCCCCCTGCATTCCAAGATGAATTCTTAACCACTAGACCACCAGAGAAGTCTCATGATTAGTGTCTTTATGAAAACCATGCAATGTACAGAGCCAGGCTTGGATACAGGGAGGACACTGCGTGAAGTCTGGAGCTAAGCTGCATGAACCAAGGAACTATCAGATGCTAGGAGTTGCCTGGGACAGACCTTTCCTAGCAGCTTTAGTAGAAGAACGTTCCCCGCTGACACGTTCCTCTTTGACCTCTAGCCTTTAGAACTCTGAGAAAATACATTTCTGTTGCTTAAGCAACTAACTTTGTAGTTTCGTTAAGGGGAAAGTGAAAGTGAAGTCGCTCAGTCGTGTCTGACTCTTTGCGACCCCATGGACTGTAGCCTACCNCCTCTTTGACCTCTAGCCTTTAGAACTCTGAGAAAATACATTTCTGTTGCTTAAGCAACTAACTTTGTAGTTTCGTTAAGGGGAAAGTGAAAGTGAAGTCGCTCAGTCGTGTCTGACTCTTTGCGACCCCATGGACTGTAGCCTACCAGGCTCCTCCCTGCATGGGACTCTCCAGGCAAGAATACTGGAGTGAGTTGCCATTTCCTTCTCCAGGGGATCTTCCTGACCCAGAGATCAAACCCAGGTCTCCAGCATCCCAGGCAGTCTCAAAACTCAGCATTTCATTGGATCTGTCACTATTAATTGTGAAAGGTATGTTGTTACATTATATATTGTAATACCTAGAAATAAATAATGCTAGCAATTTAATTCTGATAGGTCATCCTTACTTCAGAGATATTAAATGTGAAAAAAAGAAATGAGCATCTTAGAATCAAGGAAATACAGTAAATATTCTATAAACAATTTAGTTATAACAGTAAACACAGAAATAGTTTACATGAGTTATAATTCAATAATTTACACCATCACATATAAACATGATTTGTCTTATTACAAGATTTTAAAAGTATATATAAGATAATCAGATAACAAAGGATATAAAAATGTCAATATGGATATTGATATAGATATAAATATATATATACAAATAATACTGTTCTTTAGCTAACTTTGTTCGAAATTGTTTTCACTAGATTAGTGAAATACAGTATCAGTAGTATCATATATTCCTTTTTTTTTTTGCTCTCTACTCTTGTCTTTTTTTTTTTTTTTTTTATTTTATTGAAGGATCGTTGATTGACAATATTGTGTTAATTTCTGCTATACAGCAAAGTGNTATACACATCTAATGCAGTATCAGTAGTATCATATATTCCTTTTTTTTTTTGCTCTCTACTCTTGTCTTTTTTTTTTATTTATTTTATTGAAGGATCGTTGATTGACAATATTGTGTTAATTTCTGCTATACAGCAAAGTGACTCAGTTACACATATATATACATTGTTTTTCATATTCTTTCTCATTATGGTTTATCACAACATATATTCCCTTTAGATAAAAGTAATATTTGGTATCAATTATGCTTATTCTTATAGAAGGCAGGAGAAGGGGACGACAGAGGACGAGGTGGTTGGATGGCATCATAGACTCAATAGACATGAATGTGAGCAAGTTCTGGGAGATGGTGAAGGACAGGAAAGCCTGGTGTGCTGCAGTCTATGGGGTCGCACAGAGTCAGAACAACTAAGCTACTGAACCACCACAACAACAAATGCTTATTCTGCAAAAGAAAGATAATTTGGACTAGTGGTTTCATAAAAGAAATTTAATGCCCCTTTCTCTAGCAAATAAAAAATAATGGCACTGCTTCAATTGAGAAAAATAATAAGAGGACCTAATAAATGAGATGAAAACTGTAAAATTACCAAATGTAGTAATAATTTACTTCTTTTAAAAAGTTTGCTTTTATTTTCCTTTTCTCTATGAAACTCAGTCCCATTTACTTGAATTATTCTTCTCATTATGTATTGGCTAAACTTCTTCAGAAGCAACTGGGATTTTTCATTTTAGTCCCAAAGGAAAGTTTTAATTGCATGTTGCCATGACAAGTTAAATTAGTAAGACATATATTACTAGATAATTCTACAACTCTCTAATTTTAGAGGGCCTTATCAAGAAAGCCACTTTCTCTTTAGATGTAATTGAGATCTAAAAAATACAAAGCATCTGTTTCACAATTAGCAAGGAACAACGTAAGGATGAGTTCACTTGCTCAACCAGGGGTAGAGAAAGGAAGCCAGAGTCTCCCACTGTGCAATCTTTGATGATTTTACATTTCTGAACCCATAACTGAGCTTGATTCAGCAACTGACCTGTGAAACAGCACTGATTATTAATATTAATTACTATTACAGTATTTAGAATATCCCCATAGTATTACAGAACACAATAAAAACAATTTGAGTTTCAATTACATCAATGAACAGCTAAAACATTAGTAAAGCTATTAGCTAACACAAAGAAAAAATGCTTAGAATCTAAAGAAGGCATTTGCAAGCCAAGGAGCTGGGCTTCTCCTAAGTCTTGCTGGGGCAAACACGTTAAGAGGGAGGTTGTGTCAAGTTGTGACAATCATTTCAATAAAAGGAGGGGGTGGGGAACAGCTAAATGTGTTTAGCAAAATGAGATGTTGATTCATTTTAATAATTTAAATGAATTTAAATATTTATAAATCAGAAAGAAGATAGATAAAAACAGGGACACTGGAAGTGTAGAACAACTTAACAGCTCTAGACAACATGAGATTCAGCAGCAGCAGAATTTCATTTCACGCAAGAGATTGAAATCATAAAGTTATTATCAAAGTTTTTGTCCTTGTGACTTTAAGGAGCCAAGAAAAGTAAGAAAGAAATTATCTTCTCCAGTTTTTTAATAAACAACTTCAGTTTTTAAAATACCAGTGAAAAACAAATGCAGCCAAATTCTTTTGGCACCTGGCCTATCAGTGAACCTCTTCTACTTTCTGAGTAGCTCAGTCTTAGCTCCCATTTTCTTTAAAGATAATCTAAAATGCTAACTGTCTTGTGTGTTCTTTGCTGATCTCCATGAGTAAATACACTCTGCCTAAATTAGTGGCTTCCAACCTTTTTGGCACTAGGGACTGGTTTTGTGGAAGACAATTTTTCCACAAACTGGGTGGAAGGGGTGGTTTGGGGGTGATTCAAGCACATTACATTTACTGTGCACTTTGTTTCTATTATTATTACATTGGCTCCATCTCAGATCATCAGGCATCAAATCCTGGCAGTTGAAGACCCTGCTAAATGGTACTTTTCCAATTGTACTTCATCTCAGAGATCACTTAAATGCTTGACTTACATATATTCTGGGCTTCCCCAGGGACTCAGTGAAGAATCTGCCAGCAAAGCAGGAGACTCAGGTTCAGTCCCTGCTTTGGGAAGATTTCCTGGAGAAGGGAATGGCATCCCACTCCTGTGTTCTTGCCTCGAGAATTCCATGGAAAGAAGAGCCTGGTGGGATACAATCCATGGGGTCCCAGGGAGGCAGACATGACTGAGCAACTAACACACTAAGGAGCTAGCATATTTTTCTATGAAGGGCAAATGTTTTAGGCTTCACTGGCCATTTAGTCTCTTTCACAGATGCTCAACTCCACCATTTTATTGTAAGAGCAACCATAGACAACACACAAATGAAGGAACCTGGATGTGTTCCAATAAAACTTTATTTATGGACATTGAAATCTGAATTTCGTATAATTTCACATGTCATGCAGTATTATCCTTCTTTTGATTTTATTCTCAACAATTTAAAAATGTAAAAATGTTTCTTCACTCACCATCCATGCAAAAACAAGTGGCAGGCCAGATTTGGTCCACAAACTCTTTGTTTGGACATTGTGTCCTGGACTACGGGTTCTGTAAGATGAGGCATCTCCTAACCTTGTCGATATCCCTGCAGTACTTAATAAGTGCTTTTGTGAGTATTTGTCAACGTGAACACTGGCATCATAGAGACAAGAAGCAGTGAATACAAACAAAACGTAAAGTTTACCCTTCTGCCTTCTTCCTGTCTTCCTCATCAGAATATCTTTAAGGGAATCCTCTATTATTCTCCTTCATACTTTTCTGTTCTTTTCAACTAAGCAGTTTACCAACATAGTTAATTATGAATTTATTTGTGAGTTTTCATGTTTACTGCTATATTGATTTCTATCAATAACATGATAAAGTATCATAAATGTAATGACTTTGAAAGCAATACATATTTTCATCTGCTTCCACAAGTCATTAGTCAGATGGGCTTGGTTGGATCTCTGCTTAGAGAATGTCACAAGGCTAAAATCAAGGAGTCTACAGGACTGTGTTCCTTTACAAAAACTCGAGAGAGTCTATACGACAGAATCTGCTTAGAAGCAGACATTTTTTTCTATGAAGGGCAAATGTTTTAGGCTTCACTGGTCATTTAGTCTCATGTTGGCTAAGTTGAATTCCATGCAGCTATAGGACTGAAGCCCCATTTCTTTGATGACTGTTGTCTTATTCTCAGCACCTAAATTCTACTGCATTCCTTGACTCAGATTCCCTATGCCTCTAAAGCCAGTAACTGTGGATCAAAGTCCTTTTCATGCTTCATCTCTCCTTCCTTTTCTTCATCTCCTCATCTCCCTCCAACTTCAACAAAGAAAGGGTCTCTGGCTTTTATTTATTTAGTTTTTCCTTGATGACTGATCTGTTTTATTTATAACAATGTTAGATGAAGCTTGCTTGTACCTCAAATATTACACATTAAAGTGCAACAGGCTGTTGAGTCTTGCATTTCTTGTGAAGTGGGAGGTAGTTTCCACCCTCACATAGGGCAGCAACACCACGATGTCCACCCTTGTGCTCCAGTGTGTGTAACAGGGTGACAAGAATACGACAGCCAGATGTTCCAAGAGGATGGCCCAGGGCTGTGCCTCCTCCTTCAGTGTTGACCTTCTCTGGGTTTAAACCAAGTTCTTTAGCTATTGCAACAGACAGGGCTGCAAAGGCTTCATTGATTTCAAATACATCAACATCCTCCAGTGACCACCGTGCTTTTGCAACAGCTTGCTTCCTATTCCCATAATGGAAGGCTCCACATCTGCTTGTGCCCTGGAAACGATCTGTGCTAAGGGTGTGAGCCACAGTTGCCAGCTTCAGACTTCTTCATAAGAACCACTGCTATAGCACCATCATTCACTCGTGAAGCATTAGCTGGTGTGACTGTTCCCCGTTCCATCCATAAGGAAGCAAGGCTTTAGCTTAGACGTGGCTTCCATGTTGCTCCCATGGTGAGGAAACTCATCTGTTTTAACTTCAGTAAAACCTTTTTTCCCTGGTGGCTCGGTAAAGANAGCTGGTGTGACTGTTCCCCGTTCCATCCATAAGGAAGCAAGGCTTTAGCTTAGACGTGGCTTCCATGTTGCTCCCATGGTGAGGAAACTCATCTGTTTTAACTTCAGTAAAACCTTTTTTCCCTGGTGGCTCGGTAAAGAGTCTGCCTGCAATGCGGGAGACCCAGGTTCGATCCCTGGGTCAGGAAGATCCTCTGGAGAAGGAAATGGCAACCCACTCCAGTCTTCTTGGCTGGAAAATCACATGGATGGAGTCTGGTAGGCTACAGTCCATGGGGTCGCAAAGAGTCGGAGACAACTGAGCGACTTCACCTCAAGACCCTTTTTTAGAAGATACAAAAACTGGTACGATCTCTTTGTCAAAACGGCCGGCCTTCTGTGCATTCTCCGTTCTGTTCTGGGACAGCACTGCATCCTTGGCCTGGTCTTCTCTACTCACTTGCCGTTGTTTGGCCACATTTTTGGCTGTAATGCCCATAGGATAGTTGTGGAATGCATCAGTGAGACCGTCATAGAGTATGCTGTCGGTCAGTGGTTTTTCCCCTTCCGTCCTCAAGTGAGCCAAATGAGAAGCCTTGCTTATGTTTTCCATGCCTCTTGCAACAATGCTAGAGTCTCCTATCCTTATTGACTGGGCTGCGAGACACACGGCCTTCAGACTTGACCTGCAGATCATTTGGCAGCTGCACGCTGGAACAGAGTAGGGGATTCCTGCACCTACACTGGCCTGTCGAACAGGGTTCTGCCCACAGCCTACTGCCAAAATGTGTCCAAATATGGCCTCCGAGACCTCTTCGGGAGCCACAGCGCCCTTTTCAGGACCTCTCTGACGACAGCTGAGCCCAGGTCATGGACAGGAATGGTGGATAGGGCACCATCGAAAGAGCCTATGATGGTGCACGCCGCCGAAACAAGGACCGCTGCGTCCGAGTCAGCACTCATCCTGCCGCACCACCACCTCTTGACCAGCTACTGTGGGCCCCAGGGCAGCCAGCTTAGTGCTGGCTTTTAAAGTTTCATGTGATTAAATGTTCTTCCCCATATAGTCTAGGGTACTATCTCCATGTCAAGATCAGTAACTTTAATTACATCTGCAAAGTTCCTTGGCCATGTAATATAGCATTGTTATAGGTTTCAGGGGTGAGTGCACAGACATCTTTGGAAGGAGGCATTATTCAGTATACCACAATTACCAACCATCCGTGTAAGTTTCATGAACAAAGGTCCCATCTTTTTTTATCATTGTTGCATATCTAATGTGTGACATGCTTGCCGTACACATAATAAAGGCTCAATAAATATATCTTGAATCAAAGAAAGAATAAGTGAGCAAATGAATGAGTGAATATGTGGATCTAGAGTTTAGTAGAATGTTCTAACACTGAATCAAACATTTAGAAACCTTGAGTCTATCTATGGGTCAGTGGTTAACAAAAGCACAGATTTTCACTTCAGGAAAACATGGATTCAAGTTGATAGTTTAATTGTTGCTTATTAACTGAGTACCAAGGATCTCTGTGCCACAGTTTCTTCATATGAAAAATGGGAAATCAAAACTTCTGTCTAACTGTTTTGCTGAGGATCAGATATATATTGCTGTGTATCTAGTTCCTGGATATTACAGTGCCTAGCTCATAGTAAGCACTTACTTTATTATAGCCATTATAAATGTTACTGGTATTTTGAGGTCTAGGTAGTTGATGAAATTAACTTATTTGGGAAGAAATGGAATAGAGGAGGGGGTGGAGGGGAGAAGGGGAGGGTTGGGTTCAGGAGATGGAAGGGAAGATAGAGGTCTCAGCAGAACACTGTCACTTAGCAATATTTAAGAAGCAAGTAACTAAAGAGAAGTAAGAATCAATAGTTAAAGATGCAAGAAAGATAGAGAAGAGCACAGTCTTGGAAACAAAAGTGGAGGAGAAACTTGAAGGACAGAGTCACTAACAGTTTCAAATATGAGGACAATATCATGTAATGTAAAAATTGAAATGAGTCCATTATATTATTGGATAAAGATGTCAGTGGTGACACAGCAAGGAAGGTTTGGTGAAATATTAAGGAAGACATTCAATTGCAGCAGTTTGAAGGAGAAATGGAGAAAGAAGTAATGAGAAAGCAGAAATAGAATGAGAAAACTTCTTTCCAGAAGTTTGATGTTGAAGGAAAAAAGAAAGATGAGACATAATTTGGAGAAAAGGCTTGATGTAAATGGGAATTTGAGGTGCACATGTATTTGTTTTACTGTCCTTCACACCTTTCTTATCACAGCTTTTCAATCCCTTTCCTCTCTATCTTTTCCACCTTCTCCCATCAATGATAAAATTAATCAATTAATCAATAAAAATGTTAATAGTAAATCTAAGAGAAAAATTTATTTGAGCCAAGTTGGGAGACAATTTTTCAGAAAACTCTGAGGCCTCTTCTGCAGAGGTAAAGGGGGATTCCCTGGTGACTCACATAGTAAACAATCTGCATGCCAATATGGGAGACCCAGGTTCAATCCCTGGATCAGAAGGATCCCCTGGAGAAGGAAGTCGTAACCAGTATTCTTGTCTGGAGAATTACATGGACAGAGGAGCCTGGTGGACTACAGTCCATGGGATTGCAAAGAGTCAGATGCGATTGTCACACACAAAGTGGGAAGCCAGTATATAATATAATTTTAGAAAGAGGGTCCATGCAATCAAGCACATATAGAAGGCTATTGTTATTTGCAAGGAACAGATAAGGTATCCTAGTGAATGGTTTTAGTGTTTTTCTAACTGTAGGGGAGGTACAAGAAACCAGATTCATGAAATTTTCTCCTGAAAATATCTAACTATCTGAAGGCCAGTTCTGCCAGTTTTCTGAGTACAAAGTGCCTTATCCTGATCTTCACCCTGAGTTCCTTTCAGGTTGTACTGTAGGTCAGTGACAGCAGTGGGTAATGATTTGATTCTTGTAGAACTGAATGATGGGCAACATTCTTTATTTTACAATCCCTTCCCTTTTGGCTTTAATGTCAGCCAAGGTTTGAGAGATATTCTGTGACCAAGTTGTCCCACAGTGCTAGAAATACTCACACCCAGTTTGGGTGAGGATTTCATTGGTAGGTCACTTCATGTAGTATTACTGAAGTAGGCTTAGTAAATAGCAGCCAAAAGCCCCTGTCCCACCTGTTTTACTAGTCTGTTATAATCCAGGAAATGATTTCCTCTTGTTGCTTCTTTCCAAATCTAGGCTTCCAGGGTTATAATCATTGATCTCATTGAACTGTATAAGTGGTCAATGGTCTCAGTTCATTTAGTTCTTTTTGGTAGAGGCTTAGAAACACATTTGGCAATGCAAGAAATTGTAAAATAAGCCAAATACCAGTAATATACCTAGTAACATTAGTAAGGTCATAAGAAAGTATTCAAGTTAAAACTTTCATTAGATGCAGCTTAGTATCTCCCCAGGTTGTCTGACCCAGGCTGCTCTGCATCAGCCATCTTAAAATGAAATAACAAGTTGGAATCATATATAAAGTTCACCATAGACACTTGCATGTACCAGATGAGGGCTGGCTTATCGTGTTCTCTTACAGGATTGAGAAAGGAATGTTATCTTCTAAGGAGTTGCATGGCTGATGTCAGAAGAAGAAAAATTGATCTTTATAGTTGACCAGGTATTTCTGCCTTGGGGAGGTCTGGTTAATGCTCAGTGTAGATGCATAATGCATGCTAGAGGCAAGGAAGGAGGTCTACATGGGCAGAGAAAAGCTTTATGTTTAAATTTTTCTTATCTCACTTTAAAAATACCAATTTTATTTCATCACTCCATCATGTTCAACAAAGAACCTCAACTACTTCCTACAACATATTGGAACTATCAGGTAGGACCTTTCTCAACTTGTTAAGATAACCTGCTTCCCACATCTCAACTCCCCAAAGGTCTTACCTTCTGCCTTGCTATCAAGTGGAAGTGATAAACCATCACATATCAGAATAATTCTGTCATTTATGCACGGAATCCTTGCCCTGCTTGCTTTTCTACCATCTAGTGTGTGTTAGTTGCTCAGTTGGGTCCAACTCTTTGCGACCCCATGGACTGTAGCCTGCAAGGCTCCTCTGTCCATGGACTTCTCCAGGCAAGAATACCGGAGTGGGTTGCCATTCCCTTCTCCAGGGATCTTCCCAACCCAATGATAGAACCCAGGTTTCCTGCCTTGCAGACAGATTCTTTACTGACTGAGCCACCAGGGAAGCCCACCTTCTTACCATGATCTTGAATAATTATTAACTCCTCTGTATCCCAGTTCTTTCCATTATAAAGTGGAAGCAAAAACTCACTATGTTAATGTAGATTACATAAGGGAAGCATGAATAAAATGTTAATATAATGGCCTAGTGTTCCCGACCCAGGGATCAGACCCGGGTCTCCCGCATTCCAGGCGGATGCTTTAACCTCTAAGCCACCAGGGAAGCCCCTGTTTAGTAGGCACTCAATATCTTTTCTCCCTTCCTTTTAAAAAAAAATATTTTGGGGCACATTGCCCAGCATGCAGGATCTTAGTTCCCTGGCCACGGATCAAAGCCACCCCGCCCCCTGCAGTGGAAGCCTAGAATCAACCACGGAGCACCAGGCAAGTCCCTCCCTTGCTTCTAATACTAAATATATAACCCTTTTGGTACCTTATTCCGTTATGATTTTTCCCCTAAACCCTTGTCTTCCTCTGGCATAGTCAATTAAAAGGCTTTTTCATTAGACACTTTCTGTTCTACCAACATCTAGGATTTCCCATTTCTTTTCCATTCTTCATCTATTACATGCCAATTGCTCTTTACTCTTTTATTAGCTACCTCTGCAGTCTTACCTTCTGGTCTTGCTCCACATCTTTTCAATCTTTGTCTCTATTCATACTCTTATTACAACACCAGCTCTGCATCATTTCACTTATGAACCCTACTCTTTAAGCCTTCCTCCTTCACATGGTCCCTTCCCTCACCACCTCTTTACTCTTTGACTTGATATCTAAAAGCAATAAATGGAATGTCATTTATTAGATATACATCCTATGAGGAAACGAACATCTGTTTCATCTATTGCTGTATCCTTAGGACCTTGGATTTTGATTGTTTCTTGAACATTGAGTTAATGAGTTAACATGTCCCTGCTTCCAATTTCCTTTCCTTGAAGTCACCAAACTGCTTTGCCTAACTATCAAATTTGTATCTTCAACCAAAACTTTCCTTTTGTGTTTCAGGCTACCTGCTTGATAGTTCCCCTTAAACATCTCATTTTGAATTAGACATGCTCCAAACTAAATTCAAGAACCTTACTTCCACCTCTCAGTTGTTTCTCCTCCACAGCCCTCTAGCTCAGTGAATCCACCTGTTGTTCCAACGAGATATTTGGAGTCATCATTTACGAGCTCATCTTATTCATTCCCTCTAACCAATCCTCCATTAAATCCACAGACTTTGTTATGACATATCTCTTGGCTCTGTATACTTCTTTTCATCTCCATTGCTAACATCTAGTCAAGTAATCAGTCTATATAGTGTGAACTACTGCATTAGTCTATTATATGTCTCTTCATATTCATGCCTAAGCCCTGTGCAATCCATTTTCCATACAGTAGTAAGAATAGTATGTTTAAATGTATTGGTTTGGGCCAAAAAGTTCCTTCAGATTTTTCTGTAACATCTTATGAAAAAACCCAAGCAAATTTTTGGCCACCACAATAGAATTAATCATTTCGCTCCTTTATCCAAAACATTGGAAAGAAATAATAAGCATGGCCTATGAGGATATACATAATTGAACTCCTGCCTATATTAGCAACTAGATTTTTTCCACTCTGCTTGTTATTTGTATTTTCATCATTTTCTCCAGAGTTCAGCTTTTTCTTACTTTGGAATCTTCAAAGAGGCAGCTCTTTCATTTATGTTTCTGCAGTCAGCTGCATATTGACTAGTTGGCTCTGCCTCAGCAGGTTATTTGGTTGTCAACTGGGTACCTCAGCTTTCCTTCATGTAGCCACTTGATCTCTTGTAGGCTGTCCTTGTGCTGTGAGCTTACTCTATGGCAGAGGCAGAGTTGAAAACAAGTCATAAGATGAGCCCAAACTCAAAGAGAGGAGAAATAGACTTCTGCTAGATGGGAAAAACTGTCAAATAACCTTGCAAACAAAGAACACGGATATAGGTAAGCCGTTATCTGAGGCTATCAATAAAATGAATCTACACAACAGCCAAGTCTCAGAAAGAAAGCCTAATTTTTTTTCTTGCCTTTAAAGTATAGGATATTGGTATATGCAAATATGTGTGTGTGCTTAGTCATTCAGTCATATCTCACTCTTTGCAACCCCATCAAATGTAGCCTGCCAGGCTGCCCCATACATGGGGATTCTCCAGGCAAGAGTACCAACTGGGTGGCCATGCCTTCCTCCAGGGTTCTTCCCAACCTAGGGATCAAACCCAGGTCTCCTGCATTGCAGGTGGATTCTTTACCATCTGAGCCACCAGGGAAGCACATGAATACTGGCGTGAGTAGCCTATTCCTTCTCCAAGGCATCTTCCCAACCCAGGAATCAAACCAGGGTCTCCTGCATTGCGACAGATTCTTAACCAGCTTAGTTACCAGGGAAGCCCAGATGCAAATATAAATACATACAAATATCAATATATACTTAATTGAGTACTGGAAGATATTTATATTTCAAAACTCCTCCAAAGGTAGTAGAAAAGTTTCCCTAGTGATAAGGACAGAGGCTGTAATGAAGGTTGGAATTAGGATTTGGGAAGTAGAAACACACATTTATTTTATTTTAAGATTATAAAGTGATGGAATTTACCTGGGCCTTGAAGAAAGTGCTATAAAAATCAAGAAAGTTTGAGAAGCAGTGCAGGAAGAATAAAACAGTGAATAAAAGGGTAGATTTTAGAACAAGAAAAATTCTTCAAGGCTTCCATACTTAGGTAATTTCTTCTGTGTCACTTTAGGCTCTGAAAGTCACAGATCCCTATATTAAACAGTAACACTGAGTACCTTTCTCTATAGTATTCATTAATGTTGAAACTTTACAATTCTTTGTATAAGCTTCTACACAGAAGTCAGACATTGTCTGCGATTTTTCCAAATTCTTTGAGCATAAATATTTTATATATGTAAACCAGTCAGAATGTCCATGATCAACAGTTCTACACATAACAAATGATAGAGAGAGTTGGAGAAAAGGGAACTCTCTTCCACTGTTGAGAGAAATGCAAGTTGGTTCAGCCACTACAGAAAACATTATGGAAGCTCCTTAGAAAACCAAAAGTAGAATTACCATATAATCCAGCAATCACATTCCTGGGCATATACCTGGAGAAAACCATAATTCCAAAAGATACCCCAATGTTTATTCATTGTATATAAATACTCTGTATACAATAGCCAGAACATGAAAGAAACTAAATGTCCATCAACAGAGGAATGGATAAAGATGTAGTACATATAAGAAAGTAAAGTAACTCAGTTGTGTCCAGCCCTTTGTGATCCCACGAACTGTAGTTTTATCAGGCTTCTCTGTCCATGGGATTTTTAGGCAAGAGTACTGGAGTGGGTTGCCATTTCCTTCTCCAGGGGATCTTCCTGATGTATACAATGAAATATTGCTCAACCATAAAAAAAGGAATGAAACTGTGCTATTTGCAGAGATGAATGGCACATCTATCACCCTGTCACAGAGAGTGTGGCATCACTGACTCAATGGACATGAGTTTGAGAAAACTCAGGGAGATGGTAAACAACAGGGAAGCCTGGCATGCTGTAGTTCGTGGGGTGGCAAAGAGTTGGACATGACTGAGCGACTGTACAACATCGAAGCTGTCCTAGCAGAGTTTCCCAGGTGGCTCAGAAGGAAAGAATCCACCTGCAGTGCAGGAGACATGGGTTTGATCCCTGGGTTAGGAAGATCCCCTGGAGAAGGAAATGGCAACCCACTCCAGTATTCTTGCCTGGGAAATCCTATGGGCAGAGGAGCCTAGAGGGCCATAATCCATGGGGTTGCAAAGACGATTTAACAACTAAACAACAACAAAAGCTCTCCTAGCAATCTATTTATTTGCAAACATTTTTGATCTTCTTTTGGAAACATTCTTACCTGAGGTACATAATTCCTTGCTGATCTTGTGATGGTCAGTTTTATGTGTCAACTTCACTGGACTAAGTGATGCTTAGATAACTGGTAAACATGATTTCTGATGGTGTCTGTGAGGGTTTTTTCAGAAGAGATTAGCATTTGAATCAGTAGATTGATTAAAAATCACCCTCATGAATGTGAGCAGACATAATACAATCCTGGCGGTGGTGGTTTAGTCTCTAAGTTGTGTCTGATTCTTGTGACCCCATGGACTGTAGACCCCCAGGCTCCTTTGTCCATGAGATTTCCCAGGCAAGAATACTGTGGTGGGTTGCCATTTCCTTCTCCAGGGGATCTTCCCCATCCAGGAATTGAACCCTGGTCTTCTACATTTCAGGCAGATTCTTTACCAACTGAGCTATCAGAGAAGCCTAGTCCAATACTTTCAGGACATAAATAGAACAAAAAGGTGAAGGAAGGGTGGATTTGCTCTCTGATTGATCTGGACATCCGTCGTCTCCTACCCTTAGAACTAGGTACTTCTGATTCCTATATTTTCAGACTAGGTTCAGGTCTTATATCATAGAACTCCCAATTCTCAGGTCTTTCGATTCAGGCTAAATTGCACCACTGGTTTATTTGTTCCAGCTTGCAGACAGCAAGCAGATCATGGGACTTCTAAACCTCCATTACTCTGGGAGTCAATTCCTATGATATATCCTTTTATATACATCTTTAAACATCTTATTGATTCTGTTTCTCTAGAGAATCCTGAAAAAAACACTTCTCCATGACATATAATTCCTATTGGTTTTTAATTTTCAATTTCAACTTAATTGTTACTCCTTTATAAATGACATTTATTTGTGGCAACTCTTAGAGAGTCCTTGTCTTTGCTGTTCTGTGCTTTCACTATGTTGTGACTAACAATAGATTACTACATATTTAACCTGTTTAGCTCACGTGATGGCTTTCGAATTATAACCTGTACCTTTCATGAATTCTCAAAAAACATTATCGTTGTTTCTTCCCCTTTTCTCTAATCTCCTTTGAGAATTTCAATTACGTATGTGCTCATCCTTATTTTCTTTTTGTATGCCACTTAAGTTATTTTTCAAGGTTTCTATATCCTAGCGTCTCTGTAAGCTGCATTTATCTATTTCATTATTAATTTATACATAATAATTTACTATCATTAATCTATAATCTCTCTTTTAGCTTATGACTTATCTTTCTGCCCTTATATTTAACCCATCAATTGAAGTTTTGACTTAAATTATTAAGTTTAATCTCTCAGCTTCTTCTGGTTTTTCCTGACCAGTAGTATAAAACAGGTAGTATTCAATATAAAGTAGAACTCAAAGGACTGCCATGGTAGTCTGGTGGCTAAGACTTCGTGCTCCCAGTGCAGGGAGCTTGGGTTTGATCCCTGGTCAGGGAACTAGATGCTGCAGCTAAACATTCTCACTCCCCAGCAAAGATCAAAACTCCTGCTTGCTGTAATTATGATCCAACACAGCCAAAATAAATGAATAAGCAAAATAAATATTTTAAGAAATGGACTCTCTTTTAAAAAAATAAAAAATAAAGTAGAACTCTAAACTAGGGTGAGATAAGCCAAAGACACACATTCTACAGAATCACTTTATCCCCCGTCTGCCGCTGTGGTCAAGCCAGACAGATTTTCACATCCTTCTACACTTCTGGTCAATATTTTTTTTTTCATCCTGCTCTTTAAGGATAGATTCCTTTGGAGAAACAACTATTATGAAAATTCTTCTGATTTTCTCAATTTCCATAGACCAGACATAATATCCTTGTTCCAATGTAGCTATTCCCTAAAATTCCAGGTTGCTGTATCATCATATTTTCCCTTCCTATGTCCCAAGAAATGCCTCAGGTTTCATATTGTCTTGTGATTTTGATTTCAGCTTTTAAATCCTTCTGTGTTATTGGAGAAAGAGGAACTACTTAAAGATTTCGTTTAGTTTCTTGAGAATTCAGCCATGAATTTTAAAATATATTTATTTTAGCTTAGTTCATGCCTACATGTTATTCAGAGGAGAGCTTGAAAGGAAACTACATATATTTTTACATACAACTATATTGTCACCACTTTGTGCTGTGTGAACACAAAAATATTTATTTAATAGTGTTATAGAATTGTTTGGATTGAAGGGAAAGAAAAACATAAATAAGACACATTACATATCTTTTAGTTTCTGAATGGTTTAAACATATGGAAAAATAAAGAGAATGATACTAAACAGCCAAGATTTGACAACCCAGATATTATGGATGTTGATATTCTTCTATACATGCTTCAATTTTTTTTAGAGTAATACAATGTTGCCAAAACAAATAACTTCCAATTAGAGCTAACTGAAGAGTAGAGAATTTATTTATGCATTCTTTCAGTTAACATATATTGACTCAAAAGTTAAATATCATATGCAATGCTTAGCAATGGAGATTTAAATCACTCATGTTCAGGTCAATAATGGAACTATGCCTTTCCAAATAAAATTTTACTGTGACTGTGTTATTGATAACACAATCTTGTTTCATAAACATTTATTGAACACAGAGGAAAAACCTAGCAGTGAAAATAAAGAGGAGGAAGAAAATGCTCTAATTATGAGAAGCCTTCTTTATTCCCTACTGGCATTGTATATCTAAAAAAATTGACTCATTTATGTATGTTATTCCTTGCCTTTCACCTCTATTTGGATTATTTATTAATCCTTGACCAAAAAAATCAATATATTGTGAATTCATTTATATACACTCAATATTAGTGAGATAAAATACAATAATGAAAGTACTATTACATAAAGAAGTACCAGATAGAACTATTATAGATACTTAGAGATGAGCTATGCCTCTTTCATTTCCTGTACTTCACTGTACAAGTAGATATAGTACTATTTCTTCCATTATGAATTGAAATATTCTTAAATTTGTTGAAGAATTTCAATAAAGCCAATGAAAAGAATTATTAATCCCCTTGAATAGTAGTGGGAAATGCACTGTAATTGGTAGGCTTCATATCAGAATTCTTGGAATTTCTCCAACTGCATTAGCAATTGGTCATCTTAATTACATGGTCCATTAGCTGAAATCTGCATTACAAAACTCCCAAGCACAATTCTTGCCAACTCTGATCCATTCATTGTAAGGTCAAAGTTGCCTTGCTCATTGCAAATGAAACTAGATATATTAAGTTAAAGTATTTTGAGCTCATTAAATATACAACCTCAAGTTAGTCACCATATCATATACAGAAAATAACTACAGTCCTAGAGATAATGCCCCCAATACTTCCAGCTTTTTATGATGTAAGGTAGTTCTGCAAAAGATATGGGTATATTGAAAAAAATTTTTAAGAGAATATCCATCTTTGAGCTTCTACTTCCTGTGACTTGTAGATATAGTTACTTACAATGTTGACACAAATGTCTCGGTCTAACTGATAATAACCATTAGCATATTTTTAAAAAAAAAAAAAAGTAGATTCAATTATCGCTGCCAGCAAGGATTGCTTCAGTCCAAAGGTATCCATGGAACCTTAACCAAAGCCACCTTGCAATGTTTGTTTTAGCACAGTCCCAATTCAAAAGTACTCAGACAACCAACTAAAATTGAATGAATCTATTCAATATTCATTGCCTCATTTCCTAAGACATTAACTTCTATTTTTATCTGCAATGTGCTCCATGCTGAAGTATTGTTATTAATAAAAGACACTCATTGTCTTCAAGATACCTATGACCTGGCCCATTTTATGCAAATGTTTCAAAAAGAGTATAGATTTATGAAAGCATGTCGTTTTCTATCATAGATCTTACTTCTCCATTTTTTTTCCAAAAGATGTAATGAAAAACTCATTCAGATTCTTCACTAACATCCAAAACCTATGTCTATACATTTCTTGAATCCCAACTATTTAATTTATCAAAATATTGAAGTTAACCTAGAAAATAGCATATAATGAATTTGGGCTAGTATTGTTCTAACCTTAAATATTCTTGCAAATTCATGTGTGTGATAAGCCATTCTAGAATTTTGCCCAGTACTGAAGGCAGACTTATTGATTAACATTTCAGTTCCCAGTTTTGCTTCAGTATAATTGGAAACAAGAGGTGCCTGTCTCTTGCCTTCTTGCATTATTTTGTTGTTTTTAGTTTCCCTGAATCTTTAGAAATTACATAAAATTTCAAGTGCACATACAAGTTATTATAGTAGCTGAGCTCCAACTGTTCCAAGTTAGAAGAGCTGTTAAATTGTCTCTTCAGTCTTTTTCACTCAGCCATGATTTCACACCATTGCTTATCCTAAACTTTCTCATTTAAAACCTATTCCTTTTGGCATGAAAAAGAAATGGAGGTCGTTAACCACTTCTATTTTCCTATACATTACACCTGTGGATTTACTGTACAGTCATGCCTTAATCCTTTTCACGTCTTGAACAACAACAAAAACAACAAAAACAGAAAAATGCCTTTCTATTGTCTATGAATTTTCTTATTGCAATTCTCAGCATTAATCTTACATCATATATTATTCTGTTTCACTCTAATATACATCCTTATCTAAATATCATCCAGTCCATCTTTTCTACCAACTTATTTAAAATCGTGTTTTATTAAATTACTATCTATGCAGCCAAACCTTATCTCTAACCGTATCTTCTTCTTCCTCGTTTTCTTTTGCATTTGGATCAGTTGCAATTGTGGAGTCTGATATTCCTTTTTGGAGGCTCCCAGCCTTCTTAACTCATCCTTCATTTTAGAGGGTCAAGAAGTGGGATCAAATCTGTTATGGTGGATGCTTAGAGACGATATGACTTAAGTCCAATCATCTTATACAAACCCGGCTGTCTGGAAATGGAAATAAAACAGTTTCCTGGAAGGAACTGTGTAGATAGGATGAGCTCTACGGAGTTCAATCTAGTTTCTAATCCTATTAGTCCCAGGGGAGATAGATAAAAGGACCATTAAAGTGGTAGAGATGTGTTCTGTGATTGCGACTGCACCCCAGTCTCTGACAGGGCCTACCTCCTTGTGGCCAGTGAAGAAACTGCTAGTGTCGGGAGTTTCAGCTAAGGAACGCTTGGGTGGTAGCAATGATGAAGGGAACAAAACTGCACTTTGTGTTATTCTTAAACTAGCTGGCATTACACAGTGTTATTGAAATAGGTTGGAGGGAACAGGAGCAACCTTCTTCCACCCTGGAAGCTAAAAGATAGGTCAGAGGTGGCAGAGGTAGTGATTTTAAAGAGACTGCCAGAGAGCAATGGGATGACGATCATCATTAAATACCAAGACCATCATGTACCTGGAGAAGGAAATGGCAACCCACTCCAACGTTCTTGCCTGGAGAATCCTAGGGACAGGGGAGCCTGGTGGGCTGCCATCTCTGGGGTTGCACAGAGTCAGACACGACTGAAGCTACTTAGCATCAGGTACCAGTACCTCTTGCTTTGTATTCATGACCCTAAACCAAAGTTAATCTGCTGTCACAGGGAGTTAATACACTCGTTAATGGTGACTAAACAAAGCCTAAATTATTCAGGAAAAGTTTGTTGTTCAAACAACAACAGGGAGAATTATGTAGTGGCCACAGAGCATCCTCCTGCTTGTGAGGAATAATACTGCCATCATTGATTTCTGAGAGCTTCTTCTCTGCTGTCTGAAGTGAGGTTCAAGCTCAGAGAGAAGAGAATCTCAATTACTATGGAGCAGATCTTCAATGCATTCATTTAGCTAGTGAGCATTTATTAAGCATTGATTTAGAGTCTAGACCCTCACCATACATTTTTCCATTCATATAGTTGTTGAGAATGTATGACTTGTGAGTATTTTGGGGGGAGTCATTTATACCCAGGCTTATGTTGTCTAGGAATTTCTTTCCATTAAAGGATTTCAAATCATCTTTTACAGCATAAGCACATGTCTTATTACGATCTGCATTTCCACTTATTAATGATTGCAAACTTTAAAGTGACACAGCCCTTCTGAAAAGGCCCCCATGACTCTCATATTAAAAACCACTTTTCTTTTGTTTTAAAAGTTAATTTGACAGTGGGTTCCATCATTCTACCTTCTTACTGTGTAAACATGAAAAGAAATTTCAGAAGCTACCTGAAAATTTGAAGTTTCAGGAAAAGAAATGAACATTATTTGAGTATTTGCTATGTTCTAAGTACCTGTGTTTTGCATTTTCATGTTAACATATTTAATCTTTCAGGATTTCCTGGTGGCTCAGATGGAACTTCCCTGGTGGCTCAGACGGTAAAGCGTCTGCCTGCAAGGTGGAAGACCTGGGTTCAATCTCTGGGTCAGAAAGATCCCCTGGAGAAGGAAACGACAATCCATTCCAGTACTCTTGCCTGGAAAATCCCATGGACAGAGGAGCCTAGTAGGCTACAGTCCATGGGGTCGCAAAGAGTCGGACACCACTGAGAGACTTCACTTTCACTTTCAGATGATAAAGAATCTGCCTGCAATGCAGCAGACTCAGGTTCCATCCCTGAGTCAGGAAGATTCACTGGAGAAGGGCTTGGCAACCCACTCCAGTATTCTTGCCTGGAGAATCCCATGCATAGAGGAGCCTGGTGGGCTACAGTCCACAGCGTTGCAAAGAGTTGAACATGACTGAAGCAACTGAGCATGCTCACACATCTCAAATGTTACATTTTGAGCATACTGATTCTCATTGAGTTTAAAAGGCAGGACCAGAGCTCTGTGGCTGTCTCCACATACTGCTGAGCCTTGACCCTGGTCTAGCCTGCCTAGGTGATGATTTGAGATTGGCATCTGCCCATACTCCTCTTCTTGTCTGGCTATGCTGCTGTTTCACCACTGTGACAAAACACTAATTTTCTTCCCTTTTATTTTCATCCACAGTGGACTCTTTGTTTAAAAATAGAGAAGGATTGTACAGAGTTACTCGGCTTTGTTCCCTACAGATCTGGTTCTATCTACCTTCCCTGCTGCCTTTCTAACATAGCTACACCTTATGGGAAGTTTCTGTTCTTGCCTTCGTGACCAAGACTTAGTTCTTCTCATCATTCACCACCATCTTGGCATTTTCACTTTTTTTAAATTCACCATCATCTTAACAAATCTCTATTATATTCTTCTTAGAAATAGGTATTTTATTAAAAATTGTTGAAGGAATTAGTTGAAAGGTTTTCAATCAGTCAGGGCATAAACCTTAACTTTCAAGTACCTGTTTTCAAGTTAGGTTCACAGCATTCAACTCTTCTCTCTCTTAAAATCTCTTTTTGAGTCTTATCTTCCCCCACCTCCCAACATGCTTTACTTCCACCTTGACCCCTTCTTTTTTCTTTTTTAATGTGGGTAATTTATCTCCGCCAATCTATAGTATCCCACAATCATCATTTATACTGTCTTCTAAGTTGACAAAAGGACAGCAAATAAAAGAGCCTCCCATTTGTTATCTTGATCCATCCTCCTTTAAAAGTAATGATAAAATTATTGCATCACATTTTTTTCTATTATATATTTAACACTTTTCAAATTCCTTTTATTTGTGAGACTTCATATAAAGTATTAGGAAGAAACTAATTAGAAAGAACTAATAGACAATCACTAAAAAATTACTCTTCATCTATAAAAGAATTTACAGGTAAATGTAGAATCAGGAGAATGGGGTATAGAAGGACATAAACTCTTATGATACAAATAGGTAACAAGGATTTAAAAGACTGGACATGAAAATTCAAATAAGACACCAAGGGCTCCAAATAAAATCTGGTCAATAAACTTGGCCCCATTCTAGGTATGTATAATTTTTGAGGTCTTAAGCTCAAAGAGGATGCCTAATAGAAGGAGGGGCTTCCCAGATGGCTCAGTGGTAAAGAATCCATATGCCAAGCAGGAGAGCAGTAGACATGGGTTTGATCCTTGGGCCAGAAAGATCCCCTGGAGAAGGAAATGACACCCCACTGCAGCATTCTTGCCTGAGAAATCCCATGGACAGAGGAACCTGGAGGACCCCAGTCTGTGAGTCAGAGACGACATAGGGACTAAACGACAGTAATAAAGAAGACAGCCCTGAGTGTCGCATCATCAGTCTCACCTATAAGGTGTTCTCGTGTCCCACCACAGTGCCCAGCACAGTCTCACGTGGCTTCACAATCACGCTTTGCTCCCAACTGTGTCCAGCCCCACTATTCAACGCCCCTTTCCCAAGTATCCTATCCTTACTACTTCCTCCATTTTTTGTCCTCTTATCAGGTAATTCCCAATGTTTTCTATAAAAGTACTTTTTACAGATTTCCCCCATCCAGACATTGAATTTCCATTTTGAAAAGGTCTGGATAAAAATCTCTTGATAAATATGTAAGATGCAGTTCATTCTAGGCGGGAAAGGAAAACATCTTGCAATGTTGCAAGCCATGATCCACAGGGGGAAGATTTCAATAAAATATATACAGCCAGTCGTCTTTTCCCACGTTCTCCTTTCTCTTCCTAAACCCCATGCTTTATGAGAAACAATAAAGAAAAAAAAAAATGCCTCTTCTATTTCCAATTCCTTTCCTTAATTCCAGAAGTAGCAGATACAACATAGACCTTAATCTCTAGTATCTTCTGAGCCCTTACTCTTCCCTACCACTTCTATATGTCATTGTACTCATTCAATAAGTATTTAAACAAGTCTTTGATAGCCTCTGCAGATACAGAATATAAAAGATCATCTCAATGACCCTGAGTCAAGTGGGAAAGTATGAAGTATGATGACTAACATGGATAATGCTGTCCATAGGGTATTATAAAAACCCAGAGAACAGACATCTATTTCTCAGCTCTGTGGTGGAAGATGTGATTGGAGGAAGCAGATACAGAAAAGGCCTCTAAGAGTGCATAAGACTTGAGCTACCACTATTGCAATCAGTAGGGCTATCACCCATCAAAATGTTTAAACTGGAAGCCAAGGACTCAGCCACTCCAACTTACTCCTCAACTTTTCCCTCAATGAGTTCTGTTGATGCTGCTTCTTGTCTCCATAAGATCATTCAATTTTTTCCAATTGTTTCCCTATCTTTGTCCAGAATCTTAAAATAGCCTGCTAGTTGCAGAATCATTTCCCTCCAATCTTTTACCCACTCTTTATTATTGGTTTTACTTTCCTAAAATTCAAGACCTAAAACTCCTCCGTTTTAGGGTTCAATCCCTGGGTTGGGAAGATCTGGAGAAGGAAATGGCAACTCCCTCCAGTATTCTTGCCTGGAGAATCCCACGGACGGAGGAGCCTGATAGGCTACAGTCGCAAAGAGTCGAACACGACTGAGTGACTTCAAAACTCCTCATTGGCTGCCAAATGCTCTGTAGATAAAACAAACCCCTCAATATGCCTCAATTTGTTCCTTTGAAGGCACACAGTACAATGCTTAAGAACATGGAGCCTAGAGCTTCAGTTCAGATTCTGTCATCTAACAACTGGTGGTCTCAAGCAAGCACACAATCTCTTTAAGCCTCCAAATTCTCATTTCTAAAATGGGGATATCTCTCCATATGATTACAGAGAAGACTAAATAAGGTAAATGCTCTAATGTTCTTAGAATATTGTCTGGCACATAGTAACAGAAAACAACGCATGTGTGCTCAGCAGTGTCCAACTCTTTGCAGCTCCATGGACTGCAGCCCACGGACATCAGTCGTGTCCGACTCTGTGCGACCCCATTGACTGAACACGGACCCGGACACGACTGAAGTGACTTAGCAGCAGCAGCAGCATGCTTGTATGTGACAAATCTCCTTCCTGTTATTCTTAGTCACCATATTTCCTCATCTTTGTATTTTTCACACGCTTCTTTCTCTAACTGGACCTCCTTTCCAAGCCTTCTCAAAACTTATACCAGCTTCCTCAGTGTGGAGTTAAAAAACTCTTCCTGTTGGTTTCCACCACTCTCTCACACACTTTATCCTAATACTAACTACTCTATTCTCTTTTGTTGTTTTATGAATTCCTTAAGGGCTTATTCCTCTAACACCTGACACTTTCAGTGGCTTATTTAGGTATAGTAGTTTGGGGGAACAATCAATCTAATTTTCAATTGCATATCCAAATTGATCTGACCAGGAACTACATTATTATTATAACTTTTAGAATAGTCAAACTTTATAAACTGCTTTTTAAAACATTTCTTTATGTCAGGTCTGTGTCTCATTCACTTTTACTTCCACTGCTCCTTGCTAGCAACTAAAAGAGTGTCTTCTATAGAATAAATATTCATATGTGTTAATTAAGTGTAAAGGAAGCAAAATAACTTTAAATTATACAACTCTAAGAGTCTCTCTGTGTAAATGAAGCATGGAAAAATAAGTTTGGGATTCACTTTACTTTTCTACAAATGAATGCCACTGGGTCTTATGTCTTTAATCTTGAAGGTTTATTTTATTTTAAAATGAACAACAGAAAAAAAGTAATGGATACAGCATTATTCAAAGAGAAATTTTGAAAGGAAGAAAATCTGAGGATTAATGTCCTTAATATTCATTTCTGACAGCCTATGTTCAAGCTTAGGTTGTCTGGTCAACATTTGGGGCTGACTCGTAGTTTCCAAATCATGGTGTGTCATGTTCTAAGTCAATTCCCTAGAAGAGATTTAGGGATAACTTTTCCACAGGTTTTCTCAATTAAAGATGCATCTAGCTCTTTGCCCACATCACCCACATCTGCTCATAAAAAATGAATAATGGAACACACATGTGCTGACTTGCGATTCATTTCAGTCTTTTGCAGGTGCAAATGCAAGTTTTAAGGTGCAAAGTGGAGCCACAAACGTTGTGGGTTTGTCCAGCTGAAATTCTAGGCTTTAATCACATCTAAATAACTCCTCAGGTGATGCAATCACAAGATTTTGCCCACAAAAGGGGTGTAATAAATATTGTAGATTGAACTGGTGTGTATTAACAGATGAGGCTACATTATTTACAGAAAATGAAACCCAGCTAATTTTCACCAATCTGGTTTTTGCTAAAGCATTCTTTTCATATATTAACCCCAGATTCACCTTGAGTTGGTTTCAAAGCAACTTTAACCAGATATAATAGAAAATAAAATACTTTGATTTGTATAAATAATCTTTTCAGGGATGTACATTGACAGATAATTCCAATCTACTGTAATTACTACATATCCTTGCAGCTGCAGTAGTTCTAGCAGACAAACTAAGTCAACACTATGTTACAAAAAGTAATAGAGAAGCTCACTGGTGCAGATAATCCTGAACAGCAGACAATCCCCAAATCATTTCTTTTCAGCTTGGATATGCCTTTAAGAATTTGTTTTTCAGCAGCCATCCATTCCCAATTTCATTTTTCTCAGATTAAAGTTCTGTGATAATACACCTTACTGCTGATTAAGTTGTCACCTACCTTTCATTAGTCAATACATACAAGAGAGTGTCCCTTGCCAGGGAAGATGATGTAGGTAACAGAACCATTTGAAGATGGAGAGTAGAGTTTTCTTTTCCGAGGGAAATGTCTCCATAGCCACCCGCTGTGGCCAGATATCCATGAAATTTATTAAACATGGTATGCTCTGCAGTTTCTGATGCCTAGCTGTACTTTAATTGCTATTTTGTTTGAGTAAGGAGGATGCCATTTACTCTACAACTTCCTTGTTTCTTTATTAACTACAGAAACCTAGGTTATAAAGAACATACTTTATAAATACACACTTTCGTTTCAATATTGTAATGTGTGCATGGTCAGTTGATCAGTCCAATCCTTTGCGACCCCATGGATTTAGCCCACCAGGCTCCCCTGTCCATGGAATTTTCCAGGCAAGAATACTGGAATGGGTTGCCATTTCCTCCTTCAGGGGATCTTCCCAACTCAGAGATTGAACCTGCCTTTCCTGCATTGGCAAGCAGATTCTTTACCACTGAGCCACTTGAGAAGCCCTAACAATAGAAATACATTATTTTTAAAACAGCAGATATGAACATAATCATTATCCAAGGGAATATAAGAAAGGAGAATTTTCCAAGGAGCTTTGTTTTGAAAAATATAGTGATACCGGGAGAGAGTTCAAAAGTCAGGGAAAGAGAGAAAGGAGATTTCCCAGTTGGTTTCATGCTTAAATATATTTATCTCCTCTCATAAGCCCTGAGGCAGAGAAAAATGAAAATTAAGCTCTGCCTTTACACTTTACTTCTGTTACAACACTTTTTGACCCAACCCTTCTTGCTCTGTTTGTCCAAATACTGCCCATTTTTCAAAGTACAGCTCAAATCCTGCTTCTCTTGTAAAGCATTCCCTGACCATTTCATCTGGAAGCAATCTTTCCTTCTTTTAAACTTCCACGCGACTTATTTTCCATACCACTCATTTAGTACCTATTATTTACTGACTAGTAGAGATGTAATGTTTTCAGAATTGTTGCAGCCATTGTAGAGACTTTTTATCCTTTGTATACAAAGTAAATTTGTATTTTAAAAGCAAGATAAGACTATGTCTCTTTATTGTTCTTCATAGATCTGAAATTTAGTTTGTTAAATTATAGACTACATCATGATAACTATACATATTCACATATGTATGTGTGATTAGATGTGTATATATGTGTTTATGTGTATATGTGTATATATATAGATATGTATATAGTGGGTTAGTCACTAAGTGGTGTCCAACCTTTTTGACCCCCATGAACTATATAGCCTGCCAGGCTCCACTGTCCTTGGGACTTTCCAGGCAAGAATATTGGAGTAGGTTGCCATTTCCTTCAATTCCTGGTTCTTCCTGACCCAGGGATTGAAACTGGGTCTCCTGCATTGCAGGCAGATCCTTTACCAACCAAGTCATCAGGGAAGCCCATATCAGTTCAGTTCAGTTCAGTTACTCAGTTGTGTCTGACTCTTTGCGACCCCATGAATTGCAGCACGCCAGGCCTCCCTGTCCATCACCAACTCCCGGAGTTCACTCAAACTCATGTCCATCAAGTAGGTGATGCCATCCAGCCATCTCATCCTTGGTCGTCCCCTTCTCCTCCTGCCCCCAATCCTTCCCAGCATGAGTCTTTTCCAATGAGTCAACTCTTCGCATGAGGTGGCCAAAGTACTGGAGTTTCAGCTTCAGCATCATTCCTTCCAAAGAATTCCCAGGGTTGATCTCCTTCAGAATGGACTGGTTGGATCTCCTTGCAGTCCAAGGGACTCTCAAGAGTCTTCTCCAACACCACAGTTCAAAAGCATCAATTCTTTGGTGCTCAGCTTTCTTCACAGTCCAACTCTCACATGCATACATGACCACTGGAAAAACCATAGCCTTGACTAGACGGCTATGTCTACATATGTTATGTTATACATGTACATAAAAACTTGTTTTTCTTATGTGAATATCCTGTTGTAAAACTGAAATAATACTTATTCAGGAGCTTATTAAAATACATCAATAACTTTTAATAATTACAAATTTATTGAATTTATGCTATTTTCCCACTTTGATGATAGATGAAGACTGATAAGAAGCACAGAATATCTTTGCATTTTCCATCTTTGATGAAAATTTTACAAAGGGGAAAAATACATATACTCAGGATAATACGAAATTAGATTTTATTTCTAAAATTAAGATCCTCTTATTTTTATTCAGTAGATAAAAAGTTTCACTTTTCTGAAGAAAAAAATATGTGTACACAAACAAAAAAGACTGGGTAACTAGCTAACAGTCTTACATTCTAGTCTAGCATCACCATCAACTACCTGTAAGAATTAACCTTTCTGTCCCTTTGTTTCCTCAGTTGGTGATGAGATAGACACCAATTCAATTAATAGTATTATTCTCATTTCAAATTTCAAAATCCATGTATGATTTTGTTCATATAAAAATTCAATTCAGGTGAATTTTAAAAACATAAATATCATTAGTTTCTATAGTTATGTAATTTACTGTAATCCAGGCAAAATTTTCCATTTCCAGAAGCTGATAAAGTTGAGGCGATTAAAATAAAATTATAGGAATATTATCTATATCTATATTACCTTTTTATAAGTGCAACTATTTCCTGAATTGGCATCATGCTAAAGATGATGGAAATCATTTAAAGCAGACAAGCAGAAAAAGGTCTTTTAAAGTCCCTGTCTCTGTGCCGGGTATATCCTTAGAAAAATTCCACCTTTATTCTGGACTAATGAATGTGTGCGTGCATGCTAAGTCACTTCAGTCATGTTCGACTCTGTGACACTATGGACTGTACCCTGCCAGTCTCCTTAGTCCAAGGAATTTTCCAGGCAAGAATACTGGAGAGGGTTGCCATGCCTTCCTCTTAGATGCCTAATGAATACTCTACTGTTTTTAAGGTGCCCTTTCAACATCCAACACTGAGTGTACTGCTTTCTATGCAATTCAGTCAAACACAATCATGCTTATTCCACTGCTGTTCTCTGCTTCTGGATTGTGTCTCCAACATCTCCTAGAAAGGGCTTTGAATTCCAAAGATGTTTGTGAAAACATGTTATGTTATGAAATAAATGGACTTCCCCGGTAGCTGAGCTGGTAAAGAATCTGCCTGCAGTGCAGGAGAGCCCAAGTTGATTCCTGAAGATCCCCTGGAGAAACGATAGGCTACCTACGCCAGTAGTCATGGGCTTCCTTGGTGGTTTAAACAGTAAAAGAATCCTCCTGCAATGCAGGAAACCTGAGTTCGATCCCCGGGTTGGCAAGATCACCTGAAGGATGGCATGGCAATCCACTTCAGAATTCTTGCCTGGAGAATCCCCATGAACAGAGGAGCCTGGTGGGCGACAGTCCATGGGGTAGCAGAGAATCTGACATGACTGAGCAACTGAGCACAGCACACCACATGAAACAGATAGATAGCAAGAACATACCTCCATACCTGTATCAAAAGGTCAGCTCACAACAAAGAAATCTTCAAACTCACTTTTTTTTAAATTTTATTTTTATTTTCTTGTCAAAATAATAGTGACTTATGAAAAGGGAATTGATTGTTAAATTAGTAATATTGTTTTTCATTTTATTGCCTACTAATCATCTGAAACTATAGATTATTTCCAGTGAAACAAAAAACCTAGAGTGAGGGTCTAATCTAGATGAACACTCCAAGAATATACATATATTAAATATAATTCATATGTAAATATATACATGCATGCATATAGATATATAAGTATATTCTTGCAGTAATGTATAATAGAATTTATGACATCATATATTCTGTTCTTAGAATTTTAAGTATATACATGTACTTAAATATATATACACTAGTATATATAAAGTACACATATGTGTATATATATATATATATATTATACAGTCCAGGAATTCTCCAGGCCAGAATACTGGAATGGGTAGCCATTTCCTTCTCCAGTGGATCTTCTTGACCCAGGAATCAAACCAGAGTCTCCTGCATTGCAGACAGATTCTTTATTACCTGAGCTACCAGGAACGCCCATATATTATATATAATTCATACATAAATACATACATATGTATGCACACAGATATGATACATGTATATTCTTAGAGTAAAATATAATAGAATTTATTACATTATATATCCTGTTTTTAGAATTTTAAGTATTGTATATATGTGTGTATATATATATATATATATGCATGCTAAGTAGCTTGCTTTAGTCATGTCTGACTCTTTGCGACCCTCTAGCCTGTGTAGCCCACCAGGCTCCTCTGTCCATGGGATTCTTCAGGCAAGAGTACTGGAATGTGTTGCCATTTCCTCCTCCAGGGGATCTTCCCTACCCAGGGATCTAAACCTCATCTCCTATATTGGCAGGTGGATTCTTTACCACTGAACCACCAGGGAAGCCTATGTATATGTATATATATATATATGTATATACACACACACACACACACACAGAGACAGTCCCAGCCTTAAGATGATTCAACCGACAATTTTTCAACTACTATGGTACAAAAGCAACATACATTCACTAGAAACCATAATTCAAATTATGATCTTTTCTCAGCTGATATGCCATATACTCTCTTCTAATGCTGCAGCAGAGGGAACCTCAGTTCCCATCGAGCCAGGAGCTCAGAAAGGTAAACAAGTAATACATTTAAAAACATTCTATACCCTTACAACTGTACTATTTTTCACTTTCAGTACACCATTCAATAAATTACATGAGATAATCAACACTTTATTATAAAATAGGTATTATGTTACATGATTTTAACTGGGGTCTCCTGCATTTCAGGCAGATTCTTTACCAACTGAGCTATCAGGGAAACGCTGATAATTAATTATGTTTTTCAGTAGGTCAGATGCATTAAATGCATTTTCAACTTACAATATTTTCAACTTAACAATCAGTCTGTTAGGACATAACCCCATCCTAAATCAAGGAAAATCTCTCTGTGTGCTTGTGTGTGTGTGTGTGTGTGTGTGTGTGTGTGTAGAGAGAAAACAAGACAGCTGGTGTGTGTGTGTGTGTGTGTGTGTGTGTGTGTGTGTGTGTGTAGAGAGAAAACAAGACAGCAGACAACCAGATACACATATACTTGGGCAAGCTGATGCAAAGAGGCATTCACGACTTAAATTGATTTTAAAGAGAATGCCAATAAGCCTCATGGATATGGTAATTTAGAGGCTAAGACCTAACTCACAAACCATCCAAAATGAAGGTGTTCAGGCTATTGAGAAACCAAGCTGCTCTCTTAGCTACCCAGGCACTGCACTGAACAGAGAAGGAAATGTAAAAGGAAAATCTAGTTCAGAGCCAGCCTTGATCCAGAAAGTGACTTGATCCGAGATAAAGCTTCTCGGATTGTTCCCCAGCACAAACTCCAGAATCTCAGGAATTTTAGGAAGTGAGAGAATTTGAAAATTTACAAATGCAAGGTTTGATAAGAAACCAGGTGCAAATAATTATTCTGTTTTTCACAAATTTCATTAAGGAATGTTTTATTTACTGCGAGGACTGTACAAGTAAAACAAAGAAGTTCAATACTTAGTACGTGAAAACAGAGGGTACTTTTGAGCAAGCCGTCCCAGATGGCTTTGGGGCCAGAAAAGTAGCTCACTTTTTACTTAATGTTGGTTGTGAGCAGACAAGAGAGATGCTATAGATAGGAGGTGGGAAAAAAAAACACTGTGAGAGGGCCCCCAATCCCACAGAAACTAGAAAGAAGATGGGGTGCTGTGTTACAATCTATTTTTGTGATGCTTTATACTAACCCAAGAGATTACGAAAACTGAGGAAATAGAGTTACCATGTAAAAGTCTTTATATTCCATACCTCGACAGAGCCAATTGCAGGTTATAAAGGTTGTGAACAAAACGTAATTTGCTCATCTTAAATTGTGTTTTTGTTTTACATTTTGGGGGGGGATTCATTATTTAGCATTTTAAGTTTTTGCTTAACCAAAAGCCAGTTTGTACTATTCTTATATCCTAATATTCAAGACCTTCAAATTGTTGCCTACTGTTAATATTAGTTATTTTTAGGTATACTGATATTTTCACTGGAGCTGGATAACAAGTATCTTTGAAGGGAAAAGGAACACGTCTTGCATTTATTTTATTCCCTCTTGGTGTGTAACAGAACCTGGAGCACAGGTTTGATATATGGAGGTGCACACACAGCAGGGCATTCACTTGAACGCACGCATTAACTATGTCTCATCTACCAATGAGAAATATAAGACAACAGCTGAGATTGCTGCCATTAATCTTAAGTAAGATTTATTATGGTGTCAAATTAGATTCTAAATTTCGATTCTCTAAGAAATTGGAAAAATGAGTGAGAAATCACCTCAAAGGGTATTTTTGTTCTATTGTATGATATATATTTCCTTCACAGTAGTCTTCTTGTTGACCTTTGCTAAGCCTGTATCGTCCAAAGTTAACAGACACTCGTTTATTGTTACAGTAAGATCTAGAAAATTTGTTTTTTCATCAGCACTTTTCCTGGCTGTAACTGACATAAACTGGAAGAAGGGAAAGGGGGCAAAATAATTTAAGAAAAAGGAGCGAAAATGTCTTACACAGAGAAAAGTAGGAGGGTGGCTGTAAACATCTATACCAAAGGGGACATACCCAAAACTGGCACCAACTCCCAAACCTTCCTCATAGGCAAGGTTTAGCATATTCGGTTGTTGTTTGTCACTCTTATTCATTTTTTTAGTTGCAATTCAGTAAGTAAATAGCAATTCAAAAAAGTAATTTCCTACCCTTTGGTGCCATCATGTGGCCAAAATTACTAAGTACCAAGAAAAGCAGATCTCCAGGGTAACCCAAGGTTTTGATATTTTCTTTTCATTCAAAATGTAATTACCCAGAGAATGAAAGTTTATTTCAGAAAGAAATACAATTACCTTTACTATAATTGAAATCTTCCAACCAACAATTCATAGCTCATGTGTCTACCTAGGTAGTTCACTGAGTGGAATAAAAATGTACCTTAAATTTTTAAGCAACTGTGAAATTATAGCTGTGAATTTGGAATTAATATCATGCTTTGAATATTACATTTAGGTCATAGCCATGACCTAAAGTTTTTAGAGTGTTTTAAACCAATCATAGTAATACCTTATATTTATTTATTTATTTATTTGTACTCTATGGTATCATAGGTAGTGTGTGGTGTAGCATAATTAAAGTACCTCAGAGGTCTCCAACAAGATATTATGACATTACAAGAAAAGAATATGCTATTTTAAGAATAAGACAAATGAAGGAATATGGCAAAGCAATGCTTTTGAAAGTATATCTAATGACTATCTGAGAATTTCATACTCAGATGAATCACTCACAGGTGATTCAGTATTTGAAATCATTACCACAAAGTACACCTAAAATATTACAAAAGATGTTTTATTAAAAGTCTCATCCAATTATATCTTGTTCTACTATTTGTATATCTGTGCTATTTGTTACATCCATGTTATTATCCCTGTTTCATATTATATCATGTCTTAGCTTTATTTTGGGCTTCCCAGGTGATGTTAGTGGTAAAGAACCTGCCTGCCAATGCAGGAGACACAAGAAACATGGGGTCCATCTCTGGGCTGGGAAGATCCCCTGGAGAAGGAAACAGCAACCCACTCCAGTATTCTTGCCTGAAGAATCTCATGGACAGAGGAGCCTGGCAGGCTACAGTCCACAGGGTCACAAAGAGTCGGACATGACTGAAGCGACTTAGCATGCACACAGCTTTATTTTACAAATACATCAATGGGGGTACAAAATGGTCATTATTCACCTGTTTTCTAAATCCAAATAATTTTGTGTGTGAATTGTTAAAGTTTTTTCATATAATGAAAATATGGTCCCTAAATGATGCCTGATAATGCCTAAATCTGATTTATTCTTATTGGTCCTCAAAATTTCGTCCTCTTCACTCTCGTTTTGCATTCATGGCATTTAAAAACTGAAAAATCCCACAGATGTCAAGCATATGGTATGGATTCTCTGTCTAAAGGATGGAAAATTTCACTATACATATGTCTTGCTTAGTTCAGCTTTTCTTATTTACTGGAAAAGCCACAGACAGAGAAAAACTAAAACTGCTGAACTGGCTTTTACCCGCTGTTGTTCTTAGAGTGTCCTCTTCCCGTCTTGTTCATACCTAGCACTTTATACAGTATTTCCATATTTTCAGAATTACCATCATATTTTCAGAAACATCGTCATCAACTTCAGTTATAATAAAAAGCAGCCTGAATTGCTTGCTTTTCTCTCTCTTGTCTCAGAGACAGATCTTATGTGTGGAAATGTAATAATCTGTTCTCATTCAAAGTCAGTGGTGATCTCCTTTTGTGACCCAGCCTCCAGCATTCTTTCAGTAAAATCACAGTGCTAATCCCATCTTGGCTTTGGGCATATGTTGCCCTCATTTGGCCCCTGTAACGTTTTCAGGATGGATCATTATCTTTAACGTTATCCAAAGGATGAAGAGAAGTTAAATCTCCCTCCACTGTAATAGTATCAAAGGCCCCTTTCATTGGCAAGAGTTACCAAAAAAGACATGGTCTCTGCCCTGATAAAACTCTCCAAGGCCCCCAGTCTGAGGGAGGAAGCTTGGGAGCCATTGTCATTTTATATGAAAAGGAGTGCTCTCATCACCTATAGCCTCCTTGGGGCAGGACAAGACTATTCCTATGTCAGAAGCTATACAATGTTCAAATATTTAAATGCCATCTCATCATAATTCTATTCCTTTCTCATGCTGAGATGGTTTCTTTCTGTTCCAAGGACATTATCTCTTGCTTTTCCTTTCTTATGTACTTTTGGGGAAGGGAAAGAAATTTAGAACCGAGGATCTGATATAGTTGGGGTCTAAGAAAAGAGTAATTATAACAGGAAGTATTTAATGCATAAAATTAATTCTGTAGGTTTATAGAGGGAACAGTGAAGAAACTCCAGAGATTGTCAATAGCAAGTAGCCACTACTAATGTAAATGGAAGAGACAAATGGGTGAGACGGTGTAGGAGAAACCCAAGGGATGCTGTCACCTGGCAGAAAGTAGAACCGCGTCACTCCTTTCCACAAGGATCTGGCGCCACTTATGCTCCAGACATGTATGTACACCTGGGACTTTTTATCGCTTTCTTCTACCTTTCTGCTGCCTTCTGATTTCTGGCTAAAGTGCAAACTTGCCATAACCCTTCTCAACAAGGGAGCTTGAGATCCATACCTTATGTGAGTCAACCTTCCTGACACAGGGGGCAGAACAGAACTGGGATGAATGGGTCTGGGTCAAACCCTAGGCAAGTAGGAGAAATCCTGTCATTGGGTATTTGTTGGAAGGCAAAGGAAAAATCTGAAAAGCTATGACCCTAGCACATACCTCCCCTAGTTCACAATGCTCCCATTTTGAGTTAGCCATTATTGTATTAGAACAATCCATGGCTGGTGTTTCTAATCAAAAGACTCTTATTACAAAAAACGAAACATATTTTTTTTTCTTTGACATGTTGCAATTAAAAATAATATATAATTTACTAATATTAATTTCCCTTTTTAAAAGATAANTGTCTCTTATACACATCTTGTATTAGAACAATCCATGGCTGGTGTTTCTAATCAAAAGACTCTTATTACAAAAAACGAAACATATTTTTTTTTCTTTGACATGTTGCAATTAAAAATAATATATAATTTACTAATATTAATTTCCCTTTTTAAAAGATAAATTATTCTTTCTCTCCGCTTAAAATGGAGTTACTGTGAAAATAATTTTCAACTAAATTAGCTTTCCATTTTATTACCTACTACTTGTAATGAAAACATATCTTCCAGTAGTGATGAAAGCATAATTTCTAATGGTCAGCAAAGAGAGTTTTCATTTTTTAATAAATTGGGGAGAATCAAAAGCAACATCATAACTCTGAGGTAATTTTATTTCAACCGAATGTATTTTTAGATGGCATTATTCAACAACTTTTGTCTCACTAACAATAACACTTTAATTTTATTATGTTTAATTAGTAAACTTATTAAATGTTTAGTCTAAGAAAACAAATACATATTTGTAGTGCACTGTTTCTATAATATATTAACTAATTGTATAAAATGTTTTATTTCTACCATCAAAATAATCACCAATTTTTACTACTATCTTTCGATGAATTGATAACTCACATAAAGCATTGTAAAACACATACCTAACTTACAAACATGCATTCTAAATAAAACCAGTTCCAATTTCCTATTGCAATTTTGGGGGGATTTTTTGCATATCTTGAAGTTTAAACTTAATATAAAGATTCAATTATTTTGCTAGTAATCTCTCTAATTTTCCCTTTAGACTATAAATTCATTAAATTGGAACAACAATCAAATTGTTTGCTTCTATTTTCACAGAATAAATGAACCATTTTTTCCTTTTAGCATGAAAAATCTGTAATATGAGCTCTCTATTATATTCATTCTCCAATATATTACTCTGTATGTCATACTCCCATATTCTAAACCTAAATAGTTTCTAACCCAATTTGAGGATAGTTAAGGAAGTATCAATAACCTCAGATATGCAGATGACACCACCCTTATGGCAGAAAGTGAAGAGGAACTAAAAAGCCTCTTGATGAAAGTGAAAGAGGAGAGTGAAAAAGTTGGCTTAAAGTTCAACATTCAGAAAACTAAGATCATGGCATCTGGTCTCATCATTTCATGGCAAATAGATGGGGAAACAGTGGAAACAGTGTCAGACTTTATTTTGGGGGGCTCCAAAATCACTGCAGATGGTGACTACAGCCATGAAATTAGAAGACGCTTACTGTTCGGAAGAAAAGTTATGACCAACCTAGATAGCATATTCAAAAGCAGAGACATTACTTTGCCGACTAAGATTCGTCTAGTCAAGGCTATGGTTTTTCTTGTGGTCATGTGTGGATGTGAGAGTTGGACTGTGAAGAAAGCTGAGTACCGAAGAATTGATGCTTTTGAACCATGGTGTTGNGGTCCCATCACTTCATGGGAAATAGATGGGGAAACAGTGGAAACAGTGTCAGACTTTATTTTGGGGGGCTCCAAAATCACTGCAGATGGTGACTACAGCCATGAAATTAGAAGACGCTTACTGTTCGGAAGAAAAGTTATGACCAACCTAGATAGCATATTCAAAAGCAGAGACATTACTTTGCCGACTAAGATTCGTCTAGTCAAGGCTATGGTTTTTCTTGTGGTCATGTGTGGATGTGAGAGTTGGACTGTGAAGAAAGCTGAGTACCGAAGAACTGATGCTTTTGAACCATGGTGTTGGAGAAGACTCTTGAGAGTCCCTTGGACTACAAGGAGATCCAACCAATTCATTCTGAAGGAGATCAACCCTGGGATTTCTTTGGAAGGAATGATGCTAAAGCTGAAACTCCAGTACTTTGGCCACCTCATGAGAAGAGTTGACTCATTGGAGCAGACTTTGATGCTGGGAGGGATTGAGGGCAGGAGGAGAAGGGGACAACAGAGGAGGAAATGACTGGATGGCATCACGAACTCGATGGACGTGAGTCTGAGTGAACTCCGAGAGATGGTGATGAACAGGAAGGCCTGGCATGCTGCAATTCATGGGGTCGCAAAGAGTCGGACATGACTGAGCAACTGAACTGAACTGAACTGAATCAAAGTCTTGGCATCACTGTCCCCCACACCCCAAATCCCACTTAAATTAGCTGCAGAGTATACAGTAAGAAAATTATCATCATAATCACATGATGATAGAATACTATCAACATGCTAGAAAACTGGAGGAAATTCTTTTTGATAAAATGTCTACGAGACACAAAATGAACATCAGTTCCTAATTCTTTTTGCTTTCTACTTTTTTTGAGGATTTGAAATACAAATCCACTCTCTTGACTTCATGTAAATCTCAAAGAGTCACTCACAGGATCTCACTCTCCAGTGAGAGAGCTACAGACATGGCCTAAGGTAGGTCCATAAGACTGACTTCCCCAAGAATATGTACTGTAGGTAGCTATGAGGTTTTAAATGGAGGTGACTGATAACCTCCATCCTTCTAATGGCAGTACCTTATAAGAAGACCGTGGTAGCAACTTCAATGTCTTTCAAACAATGAATGAATAAATAAATGTGGTATATCTATAAAATAAAATATTATTCAGTCATGAAAAGGAACAAAATAGTGATACATGCTAAAACACAGATGTGAAGCTTGAAAATACTATGCTAACGTAAAGCAGCCAAACACAGGAGAGTACATATTGTGTGATTCCATTTATACAAAATGAGCAGAATTTGCTGACCCAGGAAGTAGAAAGCAGATTAGTGGCTGGCAGGAGTTGGTAGGGAGAATAAGTAAAGGGAGTAACTGCTTGATGGTAGGGGTTTCCTTTGGGATGATGTTCTGACACTAGGCATCACTGATGTCTGTTAAACACCATGAATGCCACAGAGTTGTATACTTTAACACAGCAAAGTTTACGTTATATAAGCAAATAAATAAATAAATTTACCACCATAAAAGAATTATCAAGAAAAAACAACCATTAGTTCCTAGTTCTGACATTCCAAACCTCAGACTTGGTTTCTTTTTTTCTATCTTTATTCAGACTTGGTTGTGGTTATTTGATTTTTCCTTCTGTTTCATGATTTAGTCAGTAATCTCTCTTTGTCTATGTTTTCTATCATTAGCTTTTGTTACTTTAAAACAACAACAACAAAAAAATAATCCTCACATCTGTTACTAAGAGTGTGAAGTAGCACAACTTTTGAAGATCAGACTGGCAATATTGTAAAATACACAGTATCCAGTATACATGGGTACACAGTTACTCAGTCATGTCCTGCTCTTTGCAATCCTTTGGGCTGTAGCCTCCAGACTCCTGTGTCTGTGGGATTCTCCAAGCAAGCTACAGTTGAATGTCTACCAGCAAGAGTGTGAACAAATAAGTTGTGACAAAGTTACACAAAAGGATGTTATACTTAAATAAAATGAAGAGCTACGTATATCAATCTGTATCAATCTTAAAAACAACACTGGTGGGAAAACCCACCAATAATTGTATATATAGCATTCACATGAAGTTTGAAAGCACAGAAAACTGTATTGTAGTTTCATTTCTTCATTCATATATATAGAAAAAATTTAAGAACACATGGGAATATTAAAATTCAAAGAAGTGATAATGTGGTAGATTGTATATTCCAGTAGTGACCCCAATACCTCCCAGTCCACTTGTTCTCCTCACATGGGACCTTGTCATTTTCCTCACTGAGTGGGGGGTCTGTGTCCCCTCACCACAATTAGGGGTAAACCTTAACCAACGGAGTACTTAGTGACTCTCTAGGACTTGTGAAATAAAATATTAGAAGTGTCACATGTTTTTGCTTTAAGTATACCCGCTCTTCGACCCAGTCACCAGCTTATAAAGAGGCTCATACTATTACCTGGAGGGATGTCAGGTCAGATAGAGACCCAGCTAAGGTCTCAGCTGGCAGCCAGCATCAACCACCAAACATATGAGTGAAGAAATCTTCAAGTGATTTCAGACTCTCATAGTCACCCTCAGGCCCCACATCTTCCCAGCTGAGCTCCAAATGTGATGGAACAGAGTTCAGACATCCCCATGGAGGCTTCCCCAGTTTCTGATACACAGAATCCATAAATACAAAACAGTTGTTTTTCATACCACTAAGTGTAGGTTGGTTTCTTACTTTACAGTAGTAGCTGGAATGGGTCACCACCATCGAAGAAAATGAGGAATAAGACTGGAGGAGTCCTATACATGAAGACTTCACAAAAGCGACTTCACTAAACACTCAGATATTCTTTGCACTATTCTTTACAGTTTGCTTTCTGGTCTTTAAGTATTTTATAAAAAAAAATAATAGAAAATAGTATGGATATCTGAGAAACTGTTGTTAACGTACTGTTGTTTTAGTCACTAAGTTGTGTCCAACTCTTTTGTGACCCCATGATCTGCAGCCTGCCAAGCCCTTCTGTCCATGGGATTTCCCAGGCAAGAATACTAAAGTGGGTTGCCACTTCCTCCTCCAGGGGATCTTCCTGGCCCAAGATTCAAAGCTGCATCTCCCACATTGGCAGGCAGATTCTTTAGCACTGAGCCACCTGCGATGCCCCTGTTAACATATACAAATATTTAAATTTTGATAAAGTAGATACTAGTATTTAACAAATAATAAAATAATGATAAGCAAAATGGTTGCAGAAAGAAAATTTTGCTTATATGGGAGAAAATCATGTAATCCACTTTATTAGATCTGCTAAAATAAACTGGAGCTGGAACTATAGAGTGAAATGTGAAATCCTAATGAACATTTTTATAATTAATGGGAAAGTAGATAAAAATCATGTCTCAGGATAGAGGACTTTCTAATAATAAAATCAATAAAAATTACATGAAAGTGAAAGTGAAAATGAAAGTCACTCAGTTATGTCTGACTCTTTGCAACGCCATGGACTATACTGTCCATGGAATTCTCCAGCCCAGAATACTGGAGTGAGCAGCCATTCCCTTTTCCAGGGGACCTTCCCAACCCAGGAATAGAACCCAGGTCTCCCACATTGCAGGCATATTCTTTACCAGCTGAGGCACAAAGAAAGCCCCATAATAGGAAAGCATAAATAATTATTTTTTTTCAGGGTGGAAAATATCAATTAAGAAGTAAACAAGTTATAGTTTTGCTTCAGGTTTTATTGAGAAAACTATCAACTGTATTAACTTTAAATATTCTTTTTACTTTCTGCATGTTCCCCTCCACATGTCTATATCCATTCCTCATTTTTGCATATTGTAGATGAAGTGAGACGACTTGTGTTATATATTAGCATGGACAATATGAATATACCTAAGACAGAAACAAACATGCATAGTAAGAATCAGGACCATTTCCAGGTTTGAGCCAAAATTTAGCTTTAGCAAAAGAATTATATTAATGTTATATGCAATCATCATATGAGTGTCATTTATCTGAATTATCCATAAAACTTTGTTTTATTAATTTGTAAAATTTTATAGGAATGTATAAGTGTACTATCTTATATTTACTCATATTTAGGAAACGTGGTAGTAAAAATAGTTTGCCAACACCAAAGTAATCACAAGGTAAATTTCTTGACTCCCTTTAAGCATTTCATAAATCACCTAATGTTAGAACATAAAAATCACTCAGTCCTGTCTGACTCCTTTGTGACCCCATGGACATACAATCCATGGAATTCTCCAGGCCACAGTACCGGAGTGGGTAACCTTTCCTTTCTCCAGGAGATCTTCCCAACCCAGGGATCGAATCCAGTTCTTCCACATTGCAGGCAGATTCTTTGCCAGCTGAGCCACAATGTTGAACTGCTGCTAAGTCACTTCAGTCGTGTCCGACTCTGTGTGACCCCATAGACGGCAGCCAACCAGGCTCCCCCATCCCTGGGATTCTCCAGGCAAGAACTCTGGAGTGAGTTGCCATTTCCTTCTTCAACGCATGAAAGTGAAAGTGAAGTCGCTCAGTCGTGTTCAACTCTTAGCGACCCCATGGACTGCAGCCTATCAGGCTCCTCCGTCCATGGGATTTTCCAGGCAAGAGTACTGGTGTGGGGTGCCATTGCCTTCTCCCAATGTTGAACTAAATTTCCCCAAAGCTTCTTTTCTGCTGTTAAGTGCTCGGGCATTTTTCTCTCTCAGTGCACTAGAGGGCAGTAAGACTGTGATTTTTCATCTCCCCTGTTCTTGAAATTTTCCTGTCTTTTTTATTTTTTTTTTTCATATTAAGTCTTCCAAATCTAGTGTATATTTTACACTGACTATTCAAAGATTTCTTCGATATTACACAACACATGCATTCCAACGTTTCTACCTTCTCTGTATCTTCTGTCCACTTCTATAATAATTTTCCAAGAAACTTCTAGCATCTCTATTAATATGTCATTAAACCCAATGTTCATCTCAGCAAATAATTAAAACAATTCCATATATTCTTGTTGTTGTTTATTCACTAAGTCTTGTCTGACCCTTTGTGACCCCATGTAGCATGCCAGACTCCTCCATCCTTGGGATTTTTCAACCAAGAATACTGGAGTGGGTTGCCATTTCTTTCTCCAGGGGATCTTCCTGATCCAGGGATTGAAACTGCAACTCCTGCATTGGCAGATGGATTCACTACCATTGAGCCACCTGGGAAGCCCAGATATTCTTATCAAAATATTTAATCTTGAATTAATGATGAGTAGCCCCATGTCAATGAATTTTCCCTATCCAGTCTTATGTTGCACTTTCCCATCAATATCATGAGACTTTCAATATCCATTCTTATATCTATTCCTCATTCTCTGCTCACAGATCTTCCAATTTCATTTACTTTTCTTCACGAGTTAATGTTGACTCTATGGCCCATTATCTCTTTTGTACGTCAGACCCCTTCGTGTGATTGCTGGGTAAAACAGATCCAAGCCCTATATGATGCTATTTCACCTTAGTGAAGAAGTGGTACAAGGGGCAAAATGTTCTGGAATTTTTAAGATTGTATCAAAATAGGTTTCCTCATTTGTGTTTTTTATTTTAGAAAGATTTGAGAATTTTATAAAAAGAATTAGGAAGGTATTTGGGGATAAATCATGAATATGAATCTCTTCTTGCTTGAAAGAGAATTCTAACTCTGCGTCCACTTGAAAAAAATTTTTTTAATTTTCAACAGGAAGATAATTGCTTTACAATGTTGTGTTGGTCTCTGCCATACAACATGAATCACCATAGATATACATATGTCCACTCCATCCTGAACCTCCCTCTCACTGCCTACCTCATTCCAATCCAATAAGTCATCACAGAGCATCAGGTTGAGCTCCTTATGTTATACAGCAACTTCCCACTTAAATATTTTTATTTGGGGTCGGAAGGAAAACGACTGCCTCTTTCACTGTTTCACCTTTCATTGTTAAGTTTTCAACACTTCCTTCAAAATGCCTGCAGGAACTTGTGGAAAGGGAGGTCCGAGTTTTGCGTATTTCTGCTAGGGGTGTGAGAAGCTGAAGAGCCAAGATGGCAGCCCTGCCCCCTCATCACCCATGTCATATCTGTCATTAATTCTTTTTTCAGAGGAGCTCTTATCCACCCCTTCTTTTGCTTTGTCACAGCCACATGCCAAACGGAAATCTTGATCACTCCCATTTCTCCACTCCTATTTCCAGCTCTTCTCTCACACTTTCCTGTTGAAAACTATTGTTGAAGACTTTCTATGTGCTACACTGGAAAAAAAAATCTAGATTCTTTAGATTAGTTTCAAAAACTTGTCATTAGTTGTCCTCATGTTACCTTCTACCATCCATTTTGTAAATCCTCCACTCTAGTCAATAAGCCAGTGACTCTTCACTGTGTTCTCTAAAAGAGGTTATTAACACACTCAGAGCATGGACTTGCTGAAGTATTTTAGTTATGAAACTAGACTTTTAAAAGACATAAGAATAAAAGGTAAAGTCTAAAGAAGCCACATGACTGAAAGAACAATTCAGTGCATGAAAAGCTGGAGTAGAGTCATCAGTCAACTATGAGTCCTGCTGGAACCACCTAAGCAGACACAAATATTCAGTAATTGTTTGTAAACCTAGGGGAGAACAGTCATCATCTTGAATCTGTTCTTTCCTAGTGGGAAAAAAAAAAATGTTTTTCCTTTAAAAGTGACAAATAAAATACCAACTTGGGCCATCTGGTATCTGGACAGAATCAATTTCAAATATTAATCAAGCTCAATTCAGCCCAGGCCATTAATACAGATGGGCTTATTGCCCAAGAGTTATAGTCTCAGGAATCAAATGAAAATGGGACTCATTCAGTATTACAAGTGGACCAAGTTTTGAAAATATGCTACTAAGAGTTATTCAAATAAAATGCTTTAATAGTAAGCATATGGTTTTATTTACTATTACTCTTTCATCCCTAAATAATTATATTCAATATTCATTTTGAAATTGGTATGAAGCCATGACAAAGAGGCCTAAGTATTTGGCAGCACAAAGCTGCACAATTTATCAATATTTGGTAAAGCAGGAAAAGCATTTATAAAGACCAGATGGTCTTTGCTTATGAAATTTTAAGTAATGGATATCATTTACACATGAGCCATGGGGTAGAAAAGAGGGGTATAAAGGATTCTTTACAAGTATAACAGGAGAGTACGTTTCCAGTCCCTCCTCTGTCTTATTTACCAGGTCATAAATAATCTTCAGTTGCTTTTATGTGAGACTCAAACAAGACTAGATCATGAAAACTACTATGAAAGTAAAGATTATAAAACTGCAGCAGATATTAGAGATTATCTGCTGGTTTTACAGTTTATAAAACTGAGGTTCAGAACATTTAAATGATTGAATTGCTCAATCCAGCAGGTAGGTGGAGCCAGACCAGGCTACATCATACTTCCTCTTTAAATAGACAATTACTGGTTAGCATATTATTAGTATTCACTGAGTAGTAAGTGATTAGGCATGAGGCCAAAGATATATGCATAGAAAAACATATACACAATAGACTTAGGACAAAGAGGAAGCAAGAAGGAAAAAAAAAAAAAAAATAGAAAAGGGATCACTGGGACTTCCCTGGTGGCTCAGTGCTGAGGAATCTACCTACCAGTGCAGGGGATATGGGTTCGATACCTGATCCAGGGAGCTTCCACATTCCATCGAGCAATTAAGCCTGTGAGCCACAAGTACTGAGCCCACATACCCTAGAGCCCATGATCCTCAAGAAGAAAAGTCACCACAATGAGAAGCCCATGATCTAGAGAGTAGCCCCTGCTGATGGCAACTAGAGAAAGCCCACATGCAGCAACAAAGGCCCAGTGCAGCCAAAAATATAGAAATAAATGTCTTTTTAAATTCATTTTAAAAAAAAGAAAAGGGATCACCACTTTAGCAGGAGAATAGCTGGAGTGATGGCAATAAGGAAATGTTGCTCTTGGTTGCTTAAATTGTCTACTTTTCCAGCCAAATGCTCAGAAAGTCAGGCAAAGCTATCAAAAGTAACTCTAATTGTCTGTTTATTACATTTAGGACTAAATTTAATATTGGCAATGATTTAAATTATTCATGCACAAATGTGAATAGCTATGTGTGTTTTATTTGTTAGAATACTGAAAATTATATAAACATTTATCTGAAATTACAATAAAATTCTGTTTAGGATTTGAAACATCAGAGCCAACTCGCACAACTCTCTGAAGAATTAACTTGAGAATAATTCATCTAAATATTACTCACAATCTGATTCTTCATGCAATTAAAAATTCCAAGNTATAAACATTTATCTGAAATTACAATAAAATTCTGTTTAGGATTTGAAACATCAGAGCCAACTCGCACAACTCTCTGAAGAATTAACTTGAGAATAATTCATCTAAATATTACTCACAATCTGATTCTTCATGCAATTAAAAATTCCAAGCTACTACAAATAAGTTAATTTTGCTTTGAATTCCTAGAGGAAAAATTTAAACTTGACTGAACATGTTTACTGCTATGTTTTAATAAAAAACAAAAGCTCTTATTTAAGTCACTAATACAAATATGACATACAGATGTTTATTCACTTCCAAATCAAGATATAATAAGAATAAACCAAATTTAATTCTGAGACTGAAGTATTATATTAGATATCTGGTTCATATATGCAATGTATCTACTACAATGAATGGAAAATTATAGGTTAGTAATGTAGAGCAAGTAATAAATCTAAATACAAAGCTAATATACTCCTCCCCTACTTTAAATAGATACATAAAATTATATCATTTCTCTGTTTTAATTAATAAAGTGATTATTGAAATATTGTTGATTTCCACACAAAGATGCCTGAGGAAAGATATCTTTATTCTTTTAATTTATGCCAACTAAAAGCAATTAAAGAGGATAATAACAAGATGTTTCTTTTTTAAATCAAACTAAAAGACAGTCCTAACCCTACAGCATAATCTATGAATAATAGCTGCTAAATGAAACGCAACTAATTCCAGATTGAGAGAGGATGCCAAGAACATATGCAAATCTCAGCTGAATTCACTTGAAGGATAGACTTGTCTGAAATTGGAAGACACAGACCTAGACCTTTACTTACTGTAACCACTATTTGAGCAGGAGAGCATACCTAAGAGATGGGAAACACATGCTATTTCAACTCAATCAGTGTTTAAGCCTGCTATACCTAGTTGAAAACTACTGGAGAGTACACGGAATTATAACTTGGATTGATGTGGAATAGTGAGCTTCTAGTGATATGAGCAGGCCATGGAAGAATTTCTGAAACATCTTTTCCATGACAGAGTTGCTCAAAAAGAAAGGGACTTGCAGGTTCAAAAGGGAAGAAACTAGAAGACATGTCAGCATTGCAAGCAGAAAAAAGAATAGAAATCCAGAAGGAAAAATGTTTCAGGAACTCAGATTGGTAGTTATTAATTAATGTCTATTTAATGAAAATAAATTCCAAATCAGCCCATAAAAATTATAAATGGGACCTCTGGCTCATCTCAACTCAAGAGTGAAAGTGGGGAAGAGGTTCAAGACGGTGACATAGGAAGAACTTGAACTTATCCTTTCCCACAGACACTACAAATACACAACTACTTATGGAATAATATCTTCTGAAGAAACCTGAAAACTGAATGAACAGAGAGAGCCTCCACAGCAAAGGATAGAAAGGAGAAGCTGAGATACAGTCTCACCAGAAACCCCTTCCCCCCAAGCAAAAAACAAACATTTCAGCCCCAGAAACTTAATCAAGAGATCTCAAAATACAGAAATTTTCTCTGAGGAGCAAGAGGTTTGTGCTCCATATTAGCGTCCCCAACCCTTGGATCCTTCAAAGGAGAGATGAGGACCCTAAATTCTCATCTCTGAAAACCAGTGGGGACTGTGTTCAAAAAAACCATGAAACTCTAGGGACCAGAGAATCGAGGCTTAAAGGCTCATACACAGGCACATTTGCCCTGGGACCCAGCATAGAACCATCGGTTTGAAAAGCACTTATTCCATAGGTGAAGGAAACTAACTTATTATTCTTGAAGTACATACCTGTGAGGCAGGAAACTGTTGGTACCCTCTCCAGGGATAGAGATACAGGCAGATACCATTTTTGCAGTCAGTCTATGCAGCTAAGACCAGTGCTGTCACTGTGATAAATCACTCAGTCGTGTCTGACTCTTTGCAGCCCCATGGACTGGAGCCCACCAGGGTCTTCTGTCCATGGTATTTTCCAGGCAAGATTACTGGAGCAGGCTACCATTTCTTACTCCAGTAGATCTTCCTGACCCAGGAATCAAACCCGAATTGCTTGTGTCCCCTGCTTTGGTAGGTGGGTTCTTTAACAGAAGCACCACCTGGAAAGCCCAAAGACCAGTGCTAACAGGTGTCATTTTTGAATTTTCTCTCTAACCTGATAGAATCAATGGGTACATCTTGCTAGCCCACTCCTATGCTACAGGTATACACCCTAGCCAGGCCAAAGGCCTACTCACCATCATGAGCACAGATATGCATGCTCAGTTTGGTTGGACGAAGATTCTGTCTGCCCCTGCATTGTTGCCAATGTCCCACCATAGGAGATAAGTGCATGCATCCCATCATGGAACACCCCGTGAGAACCTAGCTCTGGTGGCCGGGGGAATTGCACTTCTGAACCCACAGGACATCTATACAAGGCCACTCCTCCAAGACTAGGACAGGGATTTGATTTGCCTAATACAAGGAAACAGAGAGTAAGGCAAAATGGTGAGACTGAGGAGTATGTTCCAAATGAAAGCACTAGACAAAACCCCAGAAAAAGACCATAATGAAATGGAGATAAGCAACCTATCTGATAAAGAGTGAAAGTAATGGTCATAAAGATGGTCACCAAACTTGGAACAAGAATGGATGGTCATAGTAAGGTCTTCAACAAAGAAAGAGAAAAAATAAGAAAGCACCAAACAGAAGTTATAGAACAGATGAATACAATTACTGAACTGAAAAATACACCATAGGGTTCAACAGCAGAGAAGATGAGGCAGAAGAATTGGACCTACAAGCTAGAATATAAAGCAACCGAACTCAATCAAATAAAGCAACAGAAACAAAAAATGAAATTTAAAAATGTGAAGATACTTAAGGGAACTTTGGGATAGTATAAAGCAGAATAATGTTCACATTATAGGAGTCTCAGGAGGAGAAGAAGAAAGAGAAATCACCAAAAATTATTTCAAAAAATAATGGCTGAAAACTTCCCTAATCTGGAGAGGAAAATGGGCATCTAGGTTCAGGAAAGCCAGAGAGTCTTAAATGAAATGAACCCTGAGAGATTCACACTAAGATATGGTTTATTCAAATTCATAAAAATTAAAGGGAAAAAGAGAATCTTAAAGACAGTAAAGGGAAAAAACCTCATTACATACAAGGGAAACCTCATGGGCATTTTGGTAGATATTTCATCAGAAACTACAGGCTGAAGACATTGGAATACTGTATTCAAAGGGATAAAAGGAAAAAGCTATGAAAAGAATTCTCTACCCAGCCAAGTTATCATTTAGAATTGAAGGAGAAATTGAGTTTTTAGATAAGCTAAAGGAGATCATCACCACTAAACAAGCCTTAGAAAAATATTTTTTAAAATTCTATGATTTAAATCACTGCAATACTTATTGGACCTGACTCCTTAAGCAAAGAAAATAAAAGCAAAAATAAACAAATGGGGCCTAATTAAACTTAAAAGCTTTTACACAACAAGGGAAACTATCAACAACAACCAAAAAAGACAACCTACTTAATGGGAGTAAAGATTTTCAAATGATATGATTGGTAAGAGATTAATCTCTAAAATATGTAAACAGCTCATACAGCTAAACATCAAAGAAACAAACAACTCAATTAAAAAGTGGCAGAAGACCTTAGTAGATATTTTCCAAAGAGAAAATGCAGATTGCCAACAGACACACAAAAAGACACTTAACTTCATTAATCGTCAGCAAACAGCAAATCAAAACCACAATGAGGTATCACCCAACCTGTCAGAATGGCTTTCATCAAAACAGACACACACACACACACCACACACACACACACACACTCACACACGAATCACAAATGCTGCTGTCTTTGGGTAAAAAAGGGAACTCTGGTACACTGTTAGTAGAAATGTAAATTGGGGCAGCCACTAGGGAAAACAGTATGGTGATTTCTCAAAAGACTAAAAATAGAATGACCATATGACCCAGAAATTTCACTTCAGGGTATATATCTGAAAAAATGAAAACAGTAAGACACTGAGTCAAAAATATACATGCACCTCAATAAATGGAGTACAAACTTTAAAGTTGTGAATCACTATACTGTACACATGTAACCAACTTAGCAGCAGCAGCAGCAACATATAATACTGTACATCAGCTATACTTCAATTTTTTAAAGAAAGAAATATTAAAAATAATTTCTTTAAACAAAAAGANACCTCAATAAATGGAGTACAAACTTTAAAGTTGTGAATCACTATACTGTACACATGTAACCAACTTAGCAGCAGCAGCAGCAACATATAATACTGTACATCAGCTATACTTCAATTTTTTAAAGAAAGAAATATTAAAAATAATTTCTTTAAACAAAAAGAAATTGCACAAATTAATAACAAGAAAACAAAAGCAAAATTTTGGTGCAAAAATGTAAATATGTAGTAAAGATAGTGGAACTATCACTTATAAAGCAAGTATGAAGGTTAAAAGGCAAAAGTAGTAAAATTAACTAAAGTTACAATAATTAGTTAAGGAATACATAATATAAAAATTTTCTTCCATGCTGTAATCACCTCTTCACATTCTTAACCGTATCTTTTCAAAGAACAAAATGTGATTTTTATAAAGTCTGATTTACATTTTCTTCTTTTATGGATTATGTTTTTGATGTCTTATCTAAGAAATCTTTGCCTAACCTAATTTCACTTTCCCCAGGGCTTAGTTTAGAAGTTTAACAAGTTTTGGTTTTACACTTAGGTCCATGATCAATTTGAAGTAAATTAGTTTTGGCACACAGTCTAAGGTATTAATCAAAGTTCACTGCATGTGGATTATATTTGCTAAAGCAACAATTTTTGGAAAAGACCTATCCTTCCTCCATGGAATTCCCTTTGCAACTTTGTCACACATCATTTGGCCATATATATGCAAGTCTATTTTTGAACTCTATTCTGTTTGACTAATGTAGTAGACTGCTGCTGCTTCAGTGTCCGACTCTGTGCAACCCCATAGACGGCAGCCCACTAGGCTCTCCCATCCCTGGGATTCTCCAGGCAAGAACACTGGAGTGGGTTGTCATTTCCTTCTCCAATGCATGAAAGTAAAAAGTGAAAGCGAAGTCACTCAGTCATGTCTGACTCTTAGAGACCTCCATGGACTGCAGCCCACCAGGCTCCTCCATCCTCACCAGGCTCCTCCATCCTTGAGATTTTCCAGGCTAACTTAATGCTATTCTGTTTGTTGAAACTTATTAAGTCTTGAAGTCAGGTGATATAAGCTCTCCAACTTTTATTACAAAGTTCATTTTGTTCATCTAGATATTTTGCCTCTTTATATGCATTTTTTAAACCTACTTGTCAATTTCTAGGGGGGGAAATGCTTGCTGGAAGTTTGATTGGAATTACAATGAATCTGTAGATCAAATTGTATAGAACTGACATATTAGCTATATTGTGTTATCTATCTATTAATATGGTACATCTCTTATTTAGGACATCTTTCATTTATCTAGCAATATTTTTCAGTTCTCAGTATAAAATTATTATGTATCTTTTGTCACATGTACCCTTAAGAATTTCCTATGTATCATGTTATTTCAATGATGCTGCATTTTTTGAATATTTTTATATCCAATTACTCATTTCCTATGTAAATATTAATCTTTTATCTTAGAATTGTGCTAAAATCACCTTTCAAATTTCAATGCATGTTTTAGGTTGTCATGTTTTCATTTCCATTTGTTTCTATGCATATTTTGATTTCTTTTTCTATTTCTTCTGTGATTTGTTGGTTATTCAGAAGCATGTTGTTTAGCCTCCATATGTTTGCATTTTTAATAGCTTTTTTCTTGTAGTTGACATCTAATCTTACCACATTGTGATCAGAAAAGATGCTTGAAATGATTTCAATTGTTTTGAATTTACCAAGGCTAGATTTATGGTCCAGGATGTGATCTATCCTGGAGAAGGTTCCATGTGCACTTAATAAAAAGGTGAAATTTATTGTTTGGGGGTGAAATGTCCTATGGATATCAATTAGGTCTAAATGGCCCATTGAATCATTTAAAGTTTGTGTTTCCTTGCTAATTTTCTGTTTAGTTGATCTGTCCATAGATATGATTGGGGTATTAAAGTCTTCCACTATTATTGTGTTACTGTTAATGTCCCCTTTCATACTTGTTAGCATTTGCCTTACATATCACTGTGCTCCTGTGTCGGGTGCATATATATTTATAATTGTTATATCTTCTTGGATTGATCCTTTGATCATAATGTAGTGTCCTTCTTTGTCTCTTTTCATGGCCTTTATTTCAAAGCCTATTTTATCTGATATGAGTAATGCTACCGCTGCTTTCTTTTGGTCACCATTTGCATGAAATGCCTTTTTCCAGCCTTTCACTTTCAGTCTGTATGTGTTCCTTGTTTTTGAGGTGGGACTTTTGTAGACAGTATATACAGGGGTCTTGTTTTTGTATCCATTCAGCAACTCTTTGTCTTTTGGTTGGGGCTTTCAACCCATTTACATTTAAGGTAATTATTGATAAGTACGATTCCTTTGCCATTTACTTTGTTGTTTTGGGTTTGAGTTTATAAACCTTTTCTGTGTTTCCTGTCTAGAGAAGATCCTTTAGCATTTGTTGAAGAGCGGTTTGGTGGTGCTGAATTTTCTCAGCTTTTGGTTGTCTGTAAAGCTTTTGATTTCTCCTTCACTTTTGAATGAGATCATTGCTTGGTATAATAATCTGGCTTGTAGGTTTTTCTCATTCATCACTTTAAGAATGTGCTGCCATTCCCTTCTGGCCTGAAGAGTTTCTATTGAAGGATCAGCTGTTATCCTTATGGGAATCCCCTTNATGAGATCATTGCTTGGTATAATAATCTGGCTTGTAGGTTTTTCTCATTCATCACTTTAAGAATGTGCTGCCATTCCCTTCTGGCCTGAAGAGTTTCTATTGAAGGATCAGCTGTTATCCTTATGGGAATCCCCTTGTGTGTTGTTTGTTGCTTTTCCCTTGCTGCTTTTAATATTTGCTTTTTGTGTTTGATCTTCATTAATTTGATTAATATGTGTCTTGGGGTGTTTCACCTTGGTTTTATCCTGTTTGGGACTCTCTAGGTTTCTTGGACTTGGGTAGCTATTTCCTTCCCCATTTTAGGGAAAATTTCAACTATTATCTCCTCAAGTATTTTCCCATACCCTTTCTTTTTGTCTTCTTCTGGGACTCCTATGATTTGAATGTTGGGGCATTTAACACTGTCCCAGAGTCTCTGAGGTTATCCTCGTTTCTTTTAATTCTTTTTTTCTTTTCTCCTCTCCACTCCATTTTTTCCCACCATTCTGTCTTCCACTTCACTTATCCTATCTTCTGCCTCAGTTATTCTACTGTTGGTTCCATCCAGAGTGCTTTTGATCTCCATTATTGCTTTATTCAGTATTGATTGACTCTTTTTTATTTCCCCAAACCTATGAGATTCAGTAAGAGCAATGTTAAGGGGAAGGTTCATAGCAATACAAGCTTACCTCAAGAAACAAGAGAAAAATCAAATAAATAACCNGTATTGATTGACTCTTTTTTATTTCCCCAAACCTATGAGATTCAGTAAGAGCAATGTTAAGGGGAAGGTTCATAGCAATACAAGCTTACCTCAAGAAACAAGAGAAAAATCAAATAAATAACCTAACATTATGCCTAAATCAACTAGAAAAAGAAGAAATGAAGAACCCCAGGGTTAGTACAAGGAAATAAATCATAAAAATTAGGGCATAAATAAATGAAAAGAAACAAAGGAGACTATGGCAAAAATCAATAAAACTAAAAACTGGTTCTTTAAAAAGATAAATAAAATAGCCAAACCACTAGCCAGGCTCATCGAGAAAAAAAGGGAGAAGAACCAAATCAACAAGTTAGAAATGAAAATGGAGAAATCACAACAGACAACACAGAAATACAAAAGATCATTGTATTATCAGCAAATATATGACAATAAAATGGACAGCTTGGAAGAAATGGACAAATCCTTAGAAAAGTATAACCTTCCTATACTGAAACAGAAAGAAATAGAAAATCTTAACAGACCCATCACAAGCACAGAAATCAAAACTGTAATCACAAATCTTCCAACAAACAACAGCTCAGGACCAGATGGCTTCACATCTTTGGTAGTGAATTCTACCAAAAATTTAGAGAAGAGCTAAAATCTATTCTACTCAAACTCTTCCAGAAAATTGCAGAGAAAGGCAAACTGCCAAATTCATTCAGTGAAGCCACCATCACTCTAATACCAAAACCAGACAAAGATGCCACACAAGAAAGAAAACTACAGGCCAATATCACCGATGAACATAGACGCAAAAATCCTTTAAAAAATTCTAGCAAACGGAGTCCAACAACATGTTAAAAAGATCATACATCATGACCAAATGGGCTTTATCCCAGGGATGCAGGAATTCTTCAATATTTGCAAATCAATCAATGTGATACACCACATTAACAAATTGAATAATAAAAACCATATGATTATCTCAATAGATGCAAAGAAAACCTTTGACAAAATTCAACATATGTTTATGATTAAAGCCCTCCAGAAAGCAGNATGGGCTTTATCCCAGGGATGCAGGAATTCTTCAATATTTGCAAATCAATCAATGTGATACACCACATTAACAAATTGAATAATAAAAACCATATGATTATCTCAATAGATGCAAAGAAAGCCTTTGACAAAATTCAACATATGTTTATGATTAAAGCCCTCCAGAAAGCAGGAATAGAATGAACATACCTCGACATAATAAAAGCTATATATGATAAACCCACAGCGAACATTATCCTCAATGATAAAAAATTGAAAGCATTTTCCTTAAAGTCAGGAACAAGACAAGAGTGCCCACTCTCATCACTACTATTCAACATAATTTTGGAAGTTTTAGCCACAGCAGTCAGAAGAAAAAGAAATACAAGGAATCCAAATTGGAAAAGAATAAGTAAAACTCTCAGTTTGCAGATGACATGATCTTTTACATAGAAAGCTCTAAAGACTCCAGCAGAACATTGCTAGAGCTAATCAATGAATATAGTAAACTTGCAGGATATAAATTAACACAGAGAAATCCCTTGCATTCCTATACACTAACAATGAGAAAACGGAAAGAGAAATTAAACAATTTCATTCACCATTGTGACAAAAAGAATAAAATACTTTGGAATAAATCTACCTAAGGAGACAAAGAGGAACTAAAGAGTCTCTTAATGAAAGTGAAAGAAGAGAGCAAAAAAGTTGGCCTAAACTCAATGAAGGGATGGAGCCAAAGCAAAAACAATACCCAGTTGTGCATGTGACTGGTGATAGAAGCAAGATNGCCCTCCCCCTTTGCCCCCCCCCACCTCCCACAATAGGGGAGGGGGAGCCCTGACCATCCCCTTCGAGCTGAGTTCATCAGAGGATGCTCTGATGCCTAGGCAGGCGGGCAGAGACAACGGGCTCGAGGCGGGAAGGCCGCAGCCAGTGGGACCAGCCCAGGGCCCCCGCTCTGGCCTCCGGTCTCCAGCCAGGAGGTAATTCAGAAATTCCTCCAGAATGCTGCCCGAGCCTGCTGGCCTCACCGCCCCAGCCTAAACCCGCCCTCCTGGGCCGCCTGACTCCTGGTTTCCACTTCCCAGAGCCCAGCGGCTGCTCCCACCCCCTCGCTCTCAGCTGGTCCAGCGTCCGGGAAACCAGCTGGCAGGCGGGGAACTGGCCCTGGGTTCCCCGGCTCCACAAAAGAGGGCCGAGAGGAGGCCCAGCCCCGTCCGCAGGGTGGGGAAACAGGAGAGACTGACCTTGGGGATCTGCCCGAGGCTCAGCCTGGAGCCTGGCCCAGTTCTCAGAAGCCAGCCCGGTGGAGTCTTGCCCTTCCTGGCAGAGGGCTCCAGGCAGGAGCCAGAAACCCTGGGCGGGCCCTAACCCAGCACCCCAACCTTCTGTGCCCAGAGGGTGAGAACTGGGCTACCCCACCCACACCCCAGGCTCCTTCCCCAGCATCTCCCAGGATCCCAGGATTGCTCAGCCCCTCCCAGTAAGATGCAGATTTTCTCAGGAAGGCTTGGAGAGGCCGGAACCCCTGGCAGCATTTCCCCTTCTTCGTGTCTGCAGGAAGCTGTGGCCAGCCAAGCTCAAGCTAAGACCCAGAGGAAAGGGTGAGGGAGGGAATTCGGTCAAACTGGCAGCGAGACTTGCTTCTGCAGGGGGGGAAGTGAAGGGAAAATGGCTCAGTCGTGTCCAGCTCTCTTTGTGACCCCGTGGACTATACAATCCATGGAGTTCTCCAGGTCAGAACACTGGAGTGGGTAGCCATTCCCTCCGCCAGGGGATCTTCCTGGCCCAGGGATCGAACCCAGGTCTCCCACATTGCAGGTGGATTCTTTACCAGCTGAGCTACGAGGGAAGCCTTTAAGGTAGGGGACAAAAGGGTCGATGAATTTACTGGTTTCAAAACCACATCCCGGGCGGGTTTTGCTACCAGGGCCACCAGCATCACGAAGGCCCCTCCTGGGCTGGATGCCGAGGACGCAAAGCAGGTCAGTGCTCCGAAGTAAGAGCCCAGCTTTGCCTCTGACTGGCCACAGGAGCCTGGGAGGAAGGTGCAGCTCTCACCTGCTGCTTCCTTACCTGTAAGGAGGGAAATTGTCGCCCCCTTCCCGGAGGCGCTGTGGGTGTCACTATGGTTCCTGGGGGGCTGGGCGCCATGCCTGGCTCGGAGGGTGCCCCCGCGGCAGGCATTGCCCTTTTCCACGGTGGTAATTCTGCCCAGCCCTGGCCCGAGCTGCGTCCCCCACATTCCCATGGCCCAGGAGCACTTCTGGGCCTGGTTCTCAGACTTGGGGTGTCAGCAAGCTGGAAGTGGACACAGCCTTCCTGGGAAAGGGCTGCTGAGGCCCCCCGGGAACACTTGGCCCCCAGAGTGGTGGAGCCTATCTCCCCCCGCATCTTCCCCAGTACCACGGCCAGCACCAATTCCCAGATGC
>SJYV01049764.1:8588-24178 GCA_006410875.1 Neotragus pygmaeus | reverse complement strand
GCCCCCCGACCCCACCTCCTCCGGGATCCCACAGTTCAGGCGCCCTGCTCACTGAGGGCGCTGGATGGACGCTGGCAAAAGCTGCCATGGGACTCGGAGAGCAGGGTGGCCGAGAGGTCCCGGGCGCCTGTGCTGCCGACGCCCAGCGGCAGGGAGGCTGACCCGCTGACCCTTCTGAGCCCGGTTTGGCCCAGCCTGTTGGAGAAGCTGCCCGCTCCGGGGGGCCCTTCTCCCCGCTCAGGCCCTGACCCGGTCCCCTCCCCCTGCTAGAGTAACCGCTTCCCTTTGCGCCCCTTCCTAAGTCCTCTGCTGGGTCGGTCCCAGCCCACGCATGCCCTCGTCTGTCTCCCAAGGGGAAGAACAAGTCTTGACTCATCCCTGCATTCCTCCACCCAGCTTCTCTCCCCTCGACCACTCTCTGGTTTCTCTCCTCTCACTGGCTCTTGAATGAAGACCTGCAGGATGGTCTGAGGAGGTCTAATTCAGGGACTGAGCAAAATCAGCTCTGCCACAGGTCAGAGTGCTTAGAGCAAAGGTCAGTTCTTACGCCTCAGCCTCACCTGACTTGCGCACCACGTTGGACAGAGTCTTGGGTCCCCTTCCCTCCTGTGGACACACCGTCCCTGGCTTCCATCCTGCCTTCCCGGTCGTTCCCTCCGGGTCGCCTTGGTTGAATCTGCGTCTCCCCACTTTCTTGATGCTGGAGTTGCCCATGGCTCCCTTACCTACTCTGTCATTCGCCTCCGTGGTGGCCTTACTCTGCCNATCCTGCCTTCCCGGTCGTTCCCTCCGGGTCGCCTTGGTTGAATCTGCGTCTCCCCACTTTCTTGATGCTGGAGTTGCCCATGGCTCCCTTACCTACTCTGTCATTCGCCTCCGTGGTGGCCTTACTCTGCCACCTGGTCTTAAGTCCAAGCTCAACCCTGAAGAGTCAGCATTCATAGATTCAGCTCAGAGCTCTCCCTGAAATGTTGGGGTTGCCTGTCTCACTCGCACCTCTAACCGGGTGTCTAAAAAGCGCCGGAAACTCATCAGGACTCCCTGGGTTCCTTATTTCACCCTCACCCCAAACCTGCTCTGCCCACAATTCTTCCCACCTCTGTAAAAGGGGTCTTATCCTCACTGTCGCCCTTGGGCCAAAATATTGGGGTACAGTTGACTCCTTTTGAGCTCACCTCCCACATTCCACCTGTCAGCAGTTGCTGATCCCTCTACCTTTAGACCTGGACAGGCTCCACGGCCCCCATGGCACAGCCCAGCTCCCCCGCCCCCTGCCTGGGCTGCAGTTCCTGCCCCTGCCCTAACCCTAACCCTAACCCGTCACACGGCCGTCAGAGCAGGTCAAGATGCAAGACCAGGTCTCTGGCTTCTCCCCCACAGTGATGCCGGGTCCCTACAGCAGCTGGCATCCCTCTCTGGCTCACCCTCTTCCTTCCCCACTCCCTAGTCCCCAGTGCCACTGAACTTTCCTGGAACCCACTCAGAACTCTTCTAGAACCCACTCAGAACCCCCTCAGAACTTTCCTAGAACCCACTCAGAGCTCTTCTAGAACCCCCTCAGAACTCCTAGAACCCACTCAGAACCCCCTCACAACTTTCCTAGAACTCTTCCAGAAGCCCCTCAGAACTTTCCTGGAACCCACTCAGAGCTCTTCTAGGACTTTCCTAGAACCCCCTCAGAACTTTTCTAGAACCTTCCTAGAACCCCCTCAGAACTTTTCTAGAACCCACTCAGAGCTCTTCTAGAACCCCCTCAGAACTCTTCCAGAAGCCCCTCAGAACTTTCCTGGAACCCATTCAGAACTCTTCTAGAACCCCCTCAGAACTTTTCTAGAACCCCCTCAGAACTTTCCTAGAACCCACTCAGACCTCTGCACCTGTGGATTCCCTCCAGACCCTCCTACTGAAGACCCTCAAGATGACCTCTCTTTCTCCTCACCTCTACGCAAGGGCCTCTTCTGAGAAGCCCTGAGGGCACTTGGCCTAAACTTGCCCTCAGTTCCAGGCCCCATCCTGCACAGGAATAGCACTTCTGGCCTCTCCTTCTGCTTACTCGTTTGCCTTGTATGTTCTGTCTCACACTCAGTTGCTAGCTTCTTGAGGACAGGGGGTTTTTGCCTTTGGTTATAATTGCATCAAAAAGTAGGCTTGGCCTCAGGGAAGTTCCTCTCCTCACCATACATTCCGGAGATGCTGGGTTTGCAGGAGGAGAAGTGGATGACAGAGGACGAGATGGTTGGATGGCATCACCAACTCAATGGACATGAGTTTGGGTAAACTCTGGGAGTTGGTGGTGGACAGGGAGGCCTGGCGTGCTGTGGTCCATGGGGTTGCAAAGAGTCAGACATGACTGAGCAACTGAACTGAGCTAGAAGAAGGTGGGCTTGGAGCCTGGCAGGCGGCCTCCATCCATCACAATGGTCCCCAGATCAAATATTCATCTGGAAGGGTGGAAGCCCTGCCTGAGACCAGTCAGGCCTCTGGGTGACCCGGTTCTCTGCTTGGTCACTTTCTGCTTCCATTGCTTCTTTCTCTTTTTATCTCCCTGTTGAGTTTTTCTTTCCTGCCGAGCCTTAAGCCTGCTGTGTCCACACAGAGGTCAAAGGACCCCGGCTGCCCTGAGTCGTCAGAGACCACACTCCTTCCCTTGAGCCCTTTAGCGGTGGGCTCCCACCCTTCTCATCCAGAGAGTAAACGCCCAGTTTCCGAAACTTTAGATGCCCCCTTGCGCACCCAACATTGTGCTCATTCAGCAGCCACTGAGCTTGGGGGCAAAGCTCGGAGGCCCTGGTCTCTGCAGCGATTCCCGGGCACAGGAGAGGCCCTGGGGCTGTGGCGTGCCGCTGCAGGTGGCCTGGCACGCTGGAGGGTGCCCCCCCAGGAGGCCCCCCAGGGCCAAAGGCAGGAGAGGGATTGTTTGGAAGGCCCAGCACTCCAGTGTCAGGCTGAGGAGTTGAAGCCATATTCTGAAGGCCCTGGTGGGTGGGCTTCCAGAAAGAGGTGGGATGGAGTCCTCTGTGTGCAAGGGAGACAGCTGGGGAGTGGCAGAAAGGAAGCGGGACCAGAGGCAGGGCGAGTGGGTGGCCCAGAGGCTGTTTTCACGGATCCCAAGTTGAAGGAGGGAACTGGCTGGCCGCGTGGGTGAGAGGAAGGAGGAAGTGAGGATGCCGGAAATAGTTCTGGGTGCTCACGTGATGGCCCATCTTCTGAAGTAGCATCTGAAAACACCTGAGCTGAGGATTCCAAGGAGGCTGATGTCAAGGAGCAGACAGGCTGGCACCACTGGATGTCACAAACAAGGGCAGGCTGAGATCGGTCACCCACTCTGCACCTCCGGAAACCCCATGTCCCCCTGTCACCTGCCAGCCTGAGCAGGTGAAGGGAGCGGGGCTCGGGGGAGGACTTGGGGCAGGCCCCCTTGATCACCCTGGAAGGGGAGCCCAAGTTTCCTGCATGCTGGCCACTGCTTCCCCCAAATGCATCAGATGATGGGACATGATGTGGATGAGGCCCTTTCATTGAAACTGCCGACAGGGGAAATGGACCAGTGATGCAAGCTAGCAAAGGTCGTGGACCCTGAGGGCAACTCCCCAACTGCAGTCAGGACATCCTGGCTGTGACCTGGCCTTCCCCGGCTCCATCTAGAATAAAAGCCTCGGGGTGGGCAGGCAGGCGGGGGCTTGTTCTGACACCTACAAGGCTCAGCTTGAGGGGGCGGAGGCTGCCTCCCTCAGGGACGGTTCATTCATTCCCCCTGGTTCTTGGAAGAGCATTTCCAGGTTCTTCTGGTTCCAAGAAGTGAGATCTTTGGATGATTGGGTGTTAATTCTCACTGATTCCAAGAACAGTCTGGGGAAAACAAGCGAAATCAGAGCAGGCTTCCGACCAAGTGGCCTGCTTGGAAAGCAGGGGTGAGGACTCTGCTGACCACCGAGCACAAGCATTTCTGCTCCTGGAAGAACTTCTAAGTTGTGGGAAGTAATTTTTCAAACAGGAATTGTAGACACAGCAAGTCTGAAAGCAGCTTATTTAACACTGCGAATGGGTTAAACAGAGTCTAATCACTGATTCGCAGAGTGGAAGGAACCTTCAATTAAGTAATGAGACTAATCCCCTAGTCCCAAGTGCTGGGCTATGAATGAGGAAAATGAGGGCAAATAATGTAACACCGCCAAACAGCAGTGGGCTTGCGGTGGTTTGTTTTCATTTTAAAGGAAGGACAGTATAGCTGTGGACTGTGTTCAGAGTTTTGAACCGATTATATAAATGCAGAAATTTTATCACATCGTGTCTGTTCCATAAGTAGTGTGGTTTAATTATCTTAAATATTTCATCTATTTATAAGTCATCATTCACATTTTTTAGTCTTCTATTTGGAAATAATGTCAAATAACAGAAAACTTGCAAGAATAAAAACAGTTCAAGGACCTTTCTGATATCCAGACCCTCCTCTGGTGAAATGTTGGTCATACGCGTGGTCTCTAGTTTTCTCATTAATAAAACGTGCATTATCTCTTGGCCCTTTACACCTGAAATACTTCAGTGTGTATTTCCTAAGAATAAGGATATTTCCTTATATAAACACAGCACTGTAGTCAATAAATAAACATCCCTGATAAAATACTTTTATCTCACCTCTGTCCATATTCCAGTTTTATCCATTGATCCAGTGTCTTTTATTTCTTTTACTTTATTTGTTTTGCAAGGTAAGTTTTATTTGAGGCAAAATGAGGGCTGTAGCCCAGCACACAGTGTGTCAGGCAGCTCTGAGAAACCACTCCAATCAGGTCAGGGTGGGGGGAGGTCGACGCATGCGATTTTGGTGAAAGGGGAGTTGATGCAGTTGAACACTTCTCCCTACATGGTGACACCAGATCCAATGTCTTCTAGACTCGCTCTCCCCTCCAAAGCAGAATGCAGCCTCTTGTTAAGTCAGTAAGCTTCATCCTACTCTGTGACCCCATGGACTGTAGCAAGCCAGGCTTCCCTGTCCTTCATGATCTCCCAGAGTTTGCTCACACTCATGTCCATCAAGTCGGTGATGCCATCCAACCATCTCATCCTCCATCGCCCCCTTCTCTTCCCACCTTCAATCTTTCCCAACATCAGGGTCCTTGCCAGTGAGTCAGCTCTTCGCCTCCAGTGGCTGAAGTATTGGAGCTTCAGCTTCAGCATCAGTCCATCCAATGAATAGTCAGGGTTGATTTCCTTTGGGATGGACTGATTGGATCTCCTTGCAGTCCAAGGGATCCTCAAGAGTCTTCTTCAGCCCCACAATTTGAAAGTCTATGAATAAGGATTTCACTGAACTGGCCCTGTCTTAGATTCTTTCACTCTGGAACATTTCCAGAACCCGTCTTTATCTTTTACAACACAGACATTTTGGAGGACTGTGGACATCCCCTCCCCTCATTTACAATAAACCGTTTCTTGGCGTGAGTTGGTTAGATGTTTCCACAGGACTGGATTCGGGTGATCTCAGCTGGAACGCTGCCGAGAGGAGGCTGTTTTTTACCAGACTATCGCCTCCAGAGGCCCTGATGTCCACTCGGTTCTCCCTGAGAGTCTGAATCCTGGCCTGGCTCTTGGCAGACACCTGCACTGTGTCATCACATGTTTGATCTCATGCTCATAGCTAATAAGCATTCCGGGAAGAGTGGCTAGTATTCCTCTCCTCATTGAAATTTGCCCCGGATCTGAGGGTTCTGACTTGGTCTGCTCCTGCCTGGATGGCTTATGAGCTCAGCACACCCTCTGCATTCACTCACCAGCCCTGGGGTGGGCGAGAGCCTCCCTTCTCCCTGATTCACATATGCGTGTATCCGCTTATTTGCAATGTTGTGAGTATTGAAGACTTAGGGACTCACAGATTCCCAGTTCTCCTGGTTCGTAATTCCTTTCTTTCCTAAGACGTGTTTTATTTACGTATGCAGTTTTGGCCGCACCGGGTCTTCATGGCTGCCCGCGGGTTTGCTCTAGCTGTGCTGAGTGGGAGCTGCTGTCTGGTTTGGTGCCTGGGACTCTCCCTGGGGCGGCCTGTCTTGTCACGGAGCACAAGCTCCAGGCACCTGGGCTCCAGGAGGTGCAGCCCCGGGCTCTAGAGTGCAGGTTCCGTCGTTGTGGTGTGCAGGCTTAGTTGCTTTGCATCATGTGGGATCTTCCTGGGCCAGGGGCTGAAACCATGTCCCTGGCATTGGCAGGAAGACTCTTAACCAGGATATTTGCTCCATGCGTGCTCAGTCATGTTCAACTCTTTGTGACCCCATGGACTGTAGCCCACCAGGCTCCTCTGTCTATCAGATTTCAAGCAAGAATACTGGACTGGGTAGCCATTCCCTTCTCCAGTGGATCTTCCCCACCCAGGGGTCAAGCCAGCATCTCCTGTGTCTGTTGCACAGGCAGAAGGATCCTTTATCACCACGCTGCCTGGACCACAACAGGGAAGCCCTGTGATTCATCTCTGTATGCGGCTCTTTGGCTCATGTTTGGTCAATAAAGGATCTGTGAGGGTCCCTGTAAACTGGTTCCTGCACACAGGTCACTGTTAGCTGAACTCTTCCTGACTGTTGGCACAGCAAGATAGTACAGGCTTATCTTGTACCATCCTTGCCTCAGCCTGAAATCAGCCATTTCTTCAAGGAGTGCTGGTCCTTGCAGTGGGATTAGAGATCAAGATCTGGGTACCAGGGCTGCTCACTGCCACTGAGGGTGTCCTTTCTTCTTGGCCCTTGCAGCTGACAGATCTGGGCAGTTAGCACACATGCTATGTACATACACACGCACATAGGCAAACATACATGCACTCATGTGTCAGTGTCTTTCCTGAATTTCCCATGTCGTTGCCGTATGTCCCTTTATCACCGAGATGACCCCCCATCCCGCCCCCTCCCAACCACATCAAGGTGTTTGGTCAGTTGCTCAGCTCCACAGTGTGTCTGCAAGCTGGCTTTGCCGTCAGCGTTATTTCCACTGCAACAAGCAAACTCAAAGAGGTCAGGATTCCCTGCCTCCCAGCACCTCTCAGAGGACACAGTACCCAGAAGACCTCTAGCCAACCCTGCGTTAAGAAGATGCTGGTTGGTTCTGTCTTACGTATTCCCCTTCCATTTCCTCTCCTTTGAATGAAGGACGACAGGATTCCTTTGTTTCTGTGTCCATTCAGGTTCAGAGGTTTCCCTTTTCCAGGCTCATTGATGTAATTTTATTCTCTGAGCATATATGCTCCTGAATTTGCTCCTGAAAGTCAAGACTAAATCTTTGGAGAGAGGGTCCTCTGTCTAAATTCTTTCTACTCTATCTCTGCCCGCAAGCCTGATTAGAAACCAACTTCACTGTTTTTTTGTTTATCTCAAAACTTTCCTCTGTAAAGGTGAGTGGATATGTTTGTTTTCTTATTTTCTTTTTTTTTTTCCCTCCACAAAACTTATACTCTACATACTCTGGCAATTTGCTGTTTGTCATTAGTAACATCTCCTGGAAATCACTCCCTGCCGCTTTTCAATCTCTCACTCTCTCAGTTTTTTGTTTTTTTTTTTACTTTTGGCCGCACTCCAAAGCACTGGGACCTTATTTCCCAGGTCAGGGACTGAGTCCACGCTCCCTGCATCAGAGGAAGTCTTAACCCCTGGACTGCCAGGGAAGTTCCTCTTCCTCAGTTTTTAAAAACAACTCTATTGTATGTATGTCCTATGCTTGGACATTAAGGCAATTTCCAAAACTTTACAATTACAAATAAGTGCAAAAAATTGTTTTGTGCATTTATATTTTCATACTGTGGATGATATAACTTCAGAGTCAATTGCTAGGAGTGGACTTGCTGGTTGTTGTAATTCTGTCTAACTCTTTGGGATCCCATGGACTGCAGCACGCCAGGCTCCTCTGTCCTTCACTATCTCCCAGAGTTTGATCAAACTCATGCCCATTGAGTCGATAATGCCATTAAGCCATCTCATTCTCCGTCTCCCTCTTCTCCTTCTGCCTTCAATCTTTCCCAGCATCGGGGTCTTTTCCACTGAGTCGGCTCTTCTCATCAGGTGGCCAAAGTTTTGGAGCTTTAGCTTCAGCATCAGTCCTTCCAATGAATGTTCAGGGTTGATTTCCTTTAGGATTGGCTGGTTTGATTTCCTTGCTGTCCAAGGGTCTCTCAAGAGTCTTCTGCCACACCACAATTCAAAAAGTCTATTCTCTAGCACTTTAGCCTTCTTTATGGTCCATTCTCACATCTGTACGTGACTACTAGAAAAACCACAGCTTTGACTATATGGACCTTTATTGGCAAAGTAATACCTCTGCTTTTCAATACACTGTCTAGGTTTGTCAGCGTTTTCCTTTCACGGAGCAAGCATCTTTTAATTTCATGGCTTTAGTCACCATCTGCGGTGATTTTGGAGAAATCTGTCCAAAGAAAATAAAGAAAATCAGAAAATAAATCTGTCAGTCCTACTTTTCTCTGTTCTCTGTGAAGTGATGGGACTAGATGCCATGATCTTAGATTTTTAATGTCGAGTTTCAAGCCAGCTTTTTCACTCTTCTCTTTCACCTTCATCAAGAGACTCTTTAGTTCCTCTTCACTTTCTGCCATTAGAGTGGTGTCATCTGCATATCTGAGATTTTTGATATTTCTCCCAGCAAGCTTGATTCCAGCTTGTGTTGCATCCAGCTGGGCATTTCACATGACATATTTTGCATAGAAGTTAAATAAGCAGGTGACAATATATAGCTTTGACACACTCCTTTCCCAACCTCGAGCTGGACTGCCATGTAAATATTAAACACAGTCTTGTTAGATATTATCAAATTCTTCAAAGGGTTTCCATCAGTTTACAATTCACCAATCATTTTCATTTCATTAAAAAAAAAAATCCCCCAAAGGTAAACAAATCTGCATTGGTGGAAAAAGAAAAGTTTTAAAGAAGTAATTTGCTTCACTAAACTGGTAAGGTTAGGGTCCAGGGTCTGCTTCATCCTCAGGCATCTTGGGGTGAGAAGAACTTACGTGAAGTTGCTTAGTTGTGTCCAACTCTTTGCGACCCATGGACTGAGGAGCCTGGTAGGCTACAGTTCATGGGATTTTCCAGGCAAGAATACTGGAATGGGTTGCCATTCTTTCTCTAGGGGATCTTCCCGACCCAGGGATCAAACCCTGGGTCTCCCGCATTGCAGGCAGGCGCTTTACTGTCTGAGCTACCGGGGAAGCCTTACTAGAACATAATATAAACATGCACCTCTATCACTTTTGTCTACTAAACTGACCACATACATTCTGAGCCTGGTATTCCGCTATATTATGAAATAAATGTGCGGGGAAGAAATCAGTTGGAACCAAGCCTCATTTCTGTTCTCAGTTCTCCGATGTTCTTGCTCTGTGAGTTTGGGGAAGTCATTTGATGTCACTAAGAGTCCTCTCCTCATCTGTAAGATGGAGATAAAAATAATATGTTCCCCGACTCCCTAATAGATTGGTTTAAGGAGCAAACGTATATGCCATTTATAAACAGAAATGCCTGGATGCTGTCTATCTGTCTACAGGTCTATCAGTTTTTCCAGTTGTCGGATTTGTCCACAGTCTTTGAAACATCTTACTTCTAAAAAAGGGAGGGGAGGGAACATTTAACTGAAATGTTGCAAATCTGCATTTTTTGTTTCATTTTCGTCCTCCCCACAGTTAACACCATTCAGCAGTGCTCTTTCATCTCTCTGGATCTTATCTTCCATCTTTATACTGTAAAAGGGCTGAACTCCTTCACCTGTGAGATGCTGCCTTGTCCCAAAGCATTCTGCTTCTTCAAGGAGCATACGTGAAGCCTGCAGTGAGAGCGCCAGCAGGTCTCAGAGGAATGCCACACCTCCTCTTTAAAGAGCTTCGCCAAGAAATAGATGGTTTCAAAACGGAACTTGAACAAAGAGGCCGATACAGTTCCCGAAAGTCTAAGGTCATTTTTCCACCCATGAGGGAAGGCACTAGCCACATCTGATCCAGGGGAAAGCACTTGGGTTTTTTCCTTAAGACCTCGGATAATTATTTTGAGCTTAGTTGGCTCACAAAGAAAGATTAAACATTAAAAAAAGAAAAGAAAAGACAGAGTGAGAAGAGGCTCTTTTGTGCATCTCCTGCCAGTGTCACTCCGGGCTCGACTCAGGAGACCAAGAAATGAAAGCAGGCCCCGGCCCGGCAGGAAGAGGAGAGAGAAGCGGCGAAGGGGAGGCGCGCTGTTCAGGAGCCTGGCTGTGATTTCCTAATCCACCTGCACCAACGATCCTGATGCGGTGATTCCACCTCTGCTTGACTAGGTTTCCAGAAGGAGCCTGGGGTTCCCTGGCTCAGGCCGCCTCTTGCGGGGATGGTGTTCACGGCCCTGTGGGTCAGGCTTGGTTCACAACCCCAGCCCAGCCAGGTCTGAGTCGACCCACCAGGCGTCCCTGCTGGACCCTGTCTCGTTCTCCCAGCAGCTCTTATAAAAACCCTACTGTTCTTCTCAACCCTTTCCCCAGCCTGGAAGCTACTGGGGTCATGGACAGTCCCCTCCCCAGGCCCAGGGGAGTTTCCAGAAAAGATGCCTGTGCGGGTTGCGTCCTGGCTCAGCCTTGTGCAACCCTCCTGGAAGGACAGCGCCCACCGCCCTGGCCCCACTGCACGCCGCCGCCTCTGCAGCCTTTGCTTCTCCTCCCGCTCCAGCTCCTCAAGCGCTGGCTGCCCTGAGGACCGGAGGCTGCACAGGCCGCCTTGCAGGACCGAGGCCCTTCCCTCGGCCAGGACACCCTGCCTGGGGCCCAGCGCTCCACTCACTGCTGCCTGCCCCAGGGAGCTCCCCCACCCTCTGCCCTCCTCCCTGGAGGACACACTGTTCCATCCTTGGACGGCATCCAGGGGAACCAGTCAGAGACCCCTTTATCCCAGGGCACTGGCACAGTCAGGCTTCCGGAGCCAGGGAAACGCCACCGTCCTACCCTCACAGAAGAGCGAGTCTGGGTGCAGGCCACTTCTTTAGTTGGTCAGGGGCTCAGTGATGCCCAAGCCGCCCCAGGTACCTCTTGGCCTTTTCTTCCTGCTGGTCCCTTCATGGCAAGAATGGCTGCTTGGAGCCAGGTGCCATTTCATGTTCAAGGAATGAAGATGAGAGCAGAAAAGTGACAGTGACTGGCACCTGCTTTTTCAGGAAAAAAGGAAATCTTCCCTGGAAGCCATTGGCTCTACTGGCAGCTCAGAGGTGAAGAATCCACCTGCCAGTGCAGGAGACTGGGGTTCAATCCCTGGGTCAGGAAGATCCCCTGGAGAAGGGCATGGCAACCCACTCCAGTATTCTTGCCTGGAAAATCCCATGGACAGAGGAGCCTGGGGGGTTACATACAGTCCATGGGGTCCCAAAGAGTTGGACATGACTGAGCAACTGACGAAGAATAAATAAACATATCACTAACACTTGTGAAAATGACTCTCTCAGATTTGAGACTGTTCTCAACACACTCACCAAGCTCTGAAACGCTGGAGATCCTCTTACAAATCTGGAATGTTCCACTAAGAAACGCTAAGAATTCGACTAATGTACAAATCAAAGAAGACACTGTCACAGCACGTAACCCATTTAAAACTGGATCTTTGGGGAAAAGTTTTCTTTCAATTACTTATTTTGGTGACCATGCCAATGCTGAAACAAATGTATACAGTAAGTGTGGTAAAAGGATTATTGTGGTGTGTGTACACACGTTCCACTCAAATAAAGATCAAAATGGAAAATTTAACACAACCACATTATCTGTAGAAATTCTATGCACGTTGAGTACAGATGGTAATAAATATCTTTAATTTATTTAAAATANCTCTTTCACCTTCATCAAGAGACTCTTTAGTTCCTCTTCACTTTCTGCCATTAGAGTGGTGTCATCTGCATATCTGAGATTTTTGATATTTCTCCCAGCAAGCTTGATTCCAGCTTGTGTTGCATCCAGCTGGGCATTTCACATGACATATTTTGCATAGAAGTTAAATAAGCAGGTGACAATATATAGCTTTGACACACTCCTTTCCCAACCTCGAGCTGGACTGCCATGTAAATATTAAACACAGTCTTGTTAGATATTATCAAATTCTTCAAAGGGTTTCCATCAGTTTACAATTCACCAATCATTTTCATTTCATTAAAAAAAAAATCCCCCAAAGGTAAACAAATCTGCATTAGTGGAAAAAGAAAAGTTTTAAAGAAGTAATTTGCTTCACTAAACTGGTAAGGTTAGGGTCCAGGGTCTGCTTCATCCTCAGGCATCTTGGGGTGAGAAGAACTTACGTGAAGTTGCTTAGTTGTGTCCAACTCTTTGCGACCCATGGACTGAGGAGCCTGGTAGGCTACAGTTCATGGGATTTTCCAGGCAAGAATACTGGAATGGGTTGCCATTCTTTCTCTAGGGGATCTTCCCGACCCAGGGATCAAACCCTGGGTCTCCCGCATTGCAGGCAGGCGCTTTACTGTCTGAGCTACCGGGGAAGCCTTACTAGAACATAATATAAACATGCACCTCTATCACTTTTGTCTACTAAACTGACCACATACATTCTGAGCCTGGTATTCCGCTATATTATGAAATAAATGTGCGGGGAAGAAATCAGTTGGAACCAAGCCTCATTTCTGTTCTCAGTTCTCCGATGTTCTTGCTCTGTGAGTTTGGGGAAGTCATTTGATGTCACTAAGAGTCCTCTCCTCATCTGTAAGATGGAGATAAAAATAATATGTTCCCCGACTCCCTAATAGATTGGTTTAAGGAGCAAACGTATATGCCATTTATAAACAGAAATGCCTGGATGCTGTCTATCTGTCTACAGGTCTATCAGTTTTTCCAGTTGTCGGATTTGTCCACAGTCTTTGAAACATCTTACTTCTAAAAAAGGGAGGGGAGGGAACATTTAACTGAAATGTTGCAAATCTGCATTTTTTGTTTCATTTTCGTCCTCCCCACAGTTAACACCATTCAGCAGTGCTCTTTCATCTCTCTGGATCTTATCTTCCATCTTTATACTGTAAAAGGGCTGAACTCCTTCACCTGTGAGATGCTGCCTTGTCCCAAAGCATTCTGCTTCTTCAAGGAGCATACGTGAAGCCTGCAGTGAGAGCGCCAGCAGGTCTCAGAGGAATGCCACACCTCCTCTTTAAAGAGCTTCGCCAAGAAATAGATGGTTTCAAAACGGAACTTGAACAAAGAGGCCGATACAGTTCCCGAAAGTCTAAGGTCATTTTTCCACCCATGAGGGAAGGCACTAGCCACATCTGATCCAGGGGAAAGCACTTGGGTTTTTTCCTTAAGACCTCGGATAATTATTTTGAGCTTAGTTGGCTCACAAAGAAAGATTAAACATTAAAAAAAGAAAAGAAAAGACAGAGTGAGAAGAGGCTCTTTTGTGCATCTCCTGCCAGTGTCACTCCGGGCTCGACTCAGGAGACCAAGAAATGAAAGCAGGCCCCTGCCCGGCAGGAAGAGGAGAGAGAAGCGGCGAAGGGGAGGCGCGCTGTTCAGGAGCCTGGCTGTGATTTCCTAATCCACCTGCACCAACGATCCTGATGTGGTGATTCCACCTCTGCTTGACTAGGTTTCCAGAAGGAGCCTGGGGTCCCCTGGCTCAGGCCGCCTCTTGCGGGGATGGTGTTCACGGCCCTGTGGGTCAGGCTTGGTTCACAACCCCAGCCCAGCCAGGTCTGAGTCGACCCACCAGGCGTCCCTGCTGGACCCTGTCTCGTTCTCCCAGCAGCTCTTATAAAAACCCTACTGTTCTTCTCAACCCTTTCCCCAGCCTGGAAGCTACTGGGGTCATGGACAGTCCCCTCCCCAGGCCCAGGGGAGTTTCCAGAAAAGATGCCTGTGCGGGTTGCGTCCTGGCTCAGCCTTGTGCAACCCTCCTGGAAGGACAGCGCCCACCGCCCTGGCCCCACTGCACGCCGCCGCCTCTGCAGCCTTTGCTTCTCCTCCCGCTCCAGCTCCTCAAGCGCTGGCTGCCCTGAGGACCGGAGGCTGCACAGGCCGCCTTGCAGGACCGAGGCCCTTCCCTCGGCCAGGACACCCTGCCTGGGGCCCAGCGCTCCACTCACTGCTGCCTGCCCCAGGGAGCTCCCCCACCCTCTGCCCTCCTCCCTGGAGGACACACTGTTCCATCCTTGGACGGCATCCAGGGGAACCAGTCAGAGACCCCTTTATCCCAGGGCACTGGCACAGTCAGGCTTCCGGAGCCAGGGAAACGCCACCGTCCTACCCTCACAGAAGAGCGAGTCTGGGTGCAGGCCACTTCTTTAGTTGGTCAGGGGCTCAGTGATGCCCAAGCCGCCCCAGGTACCTCTTGGCCTTTTCTTCCTGCTGGTCCCTTCATGGCAAGAATGGCTGCTTGGAGCCAGGTGCCATTTCATGTTCAAGGAATGAAGATGAGAGCAGAAAAGTGACAGTGACTGGCACCTGCTTTTTCAGGAAAAAAGGAAATCTTCCCTGGAAGCCATTGGCTCTACTGGCAGCTCAGAGGTGAAGAATCCACCTGCCAGTGCAGGAGACTGGGGTTCAATCCCTGGGTCAGGAAGATCCCCTGGAGAAGGGCATGGCAACCCACTCCAGTATTCTTGCCTGGAAAATCCCATGGACAGAGGAGCCTGGGGGGTTACATACAGTCCATGGGGTCCCAAAGAGTTGGACATGACTGAGCAACTGACGAAGAATAAATAAACATATCACTAACACTTGTGAAAATGACTCTCTCAGATTTGAGACTGTTCTCAACACACTCACCAAGGTCTGAAACGCTGGAGATCCTCTTACAAATCTGGAATGTTCCACTAAGAAACGCTAAGAATTCGACTAATGTACAAGTCAAAGAAGGCACTGTCACAGCGCGTAACCCATTTAAAATTGGATCTTTGGGGAAAAGTTTTCTTTCAATTACTTATTTTGGTAACCATGCCAATGCTGAAACAAATGTATACAGTAAGTGTGGTAAAAGGATTATTGTGGTATGTGTACACACGTTCCACTCAAATAAAGATCAAAATGGAAAATTTAACACAACCGCATTATCTGTAGAAATTCTATGCACGTTGAGTACAGATGGTAATAAATATCTTTAATTTATTTAAAATATCTTTAAGTCTCTTCAAAAATTTTTCCTGTGCCCACCAATTGGCTTTTTTTTTAATTTAAATTTATTTATTTTAATTGGAGGCTAATTACTTTACAATATTGTATTGGTTCTGCCACACATCAACATGAGTCCGCCACGAGCGTACGCATGTTCCCCATCCTGAACCCCCCTCCCACCTCCCTCCCCATACCATCCCTCTGGGTCATCCCAGTGCACCAGCCCCAAGCATCCTGTATCGAACCTGGACTGGTGATACGTTTCTTATATGATATTATACATGTTTCAGTGCCATTCTCCCAAATCATCCCACCCTCGCCCTCTGCCACAGAGTCCAAAAGACTGTTCTATACATCTGTGTCTCTTTTGCTGTCTTGCATACAGGGTTATCGTTACCATCTTTCTAAATTCCATATATATATGTGTCAGTATACTGTATTGGTGTTTTTCTTTTTGGCTTACTTCACTCTGTATAATAGGCTCCAGTTTC
>SJYV01049762.1:593637-651768 GCA_006410875.1 Neotragus pygmaeus | reverse complement strand
TTGGAATGAAAACTGACTTTTTCCAGTCCTGTGCCCACTGCTGAGTTTTCCAAATTTGCTGACATATTGAGTGCAGCACTTTCACAGCATCATCTTTCAGGATTTGAAATAGCTCAACTGGAATTCCATCACCTCCACTAGCTTTGTTTGTAGTGATGCTTCTTCCTAAGGCCCACTTGACTTTGCATTCCAGGATGTCTGGCTGTAGGTAAGAGATTATGCCATCGTGATTATCTGGGTCATGAAGATCTTTTTATATAGTTCTTTTGTGTATTCTTGCCACCCCTTCTTAATAGCTTGTACTTCTGTTATGTCCATGCCATTTCTGTCTTTTATTGAGCCCATCTTTGCATGAAATATTCCCTTGGTATATCTAATTCTCTTGAAGAGGTCTCTAGTCTTTCCCATTCTATTGTTTTCCTCTATTTCTTTGCACTGATCACTGAGGAAGGCTGTATTACACAAGTCAAGATGGTGGAGTATAGAGGAGGTCACCATTAACCCCACCATAGAGCCACTGGAACTTACACAGGACTGGGGAAACAGACTCTTGGAGGGCACAAACAAAATCTTACACACACCAGGACCCAGGAGAAAGAAGCAGTGACCCCACAAGAGACTGACCCAGTCTTGCCTGTGAGTGTCCAGGAGTCCGAAGTGGAGGCATGGGTTGGCGGTTGTTTGCTGTAGGGTTGGAGGCACTGAGTACTCCAGTGTTTGCATAGGACCTTTTGAAGGAGGTCACCATAATCTTCATTACCTCCACCACAGTTTGGGCTCAGATCAAACAACAGGGAGGGGACACAACCCCACCCATCAATAGAAAATTGGATTAAAGATTTACTGAGCATGGCGCCACACATCAGAACAAGACCCAGTTTCCCCCTCAGTCAGTCTCTGCCATCAGGAAGCTCTTTATCCATCATAGGGTTGAGAGAATGAAAACAACAATCACAGAAAACTAACCAAACTGATCACATGGCCCACAGCCTTGTCTAACTCAATGAAACCATGAGCCATGCCATGTAAGGCCACCCAAAGACAGAGGGTCATGGTGGAGAATTCTGACAAAATGTGGTCCACTGGGAATGGCAAGCCATTTCAGTATTCTTCCCTTGAGATGCCCATGAACAGTACGAAAAGGCAAAAAGATGAACTCCCCAGGTTGGTAGGTGCCCATTATGCTACTGGAGATCAGTGGATAAATAACTCCAGAAAGAATGAAGAGACAGAGCCAAAGCAAAAAACAACACCCATTTGTGGATGTGACTGGTGATAGAAGTAAAGTCCGATGCTCTAAAGAACAATATTTCATAGGAATCTGGGATTTTAAGTCCTTGAATCAAGGCAAATTAGAAATGGTCAAACAGGAGATGGCAAGAATGAACATCAGTGAACTAAATGGACTGGAATGGATGAATTTAACTCACATGACCCTTATATCTACTACTGTGGGCAAGAACCCCTTAGAAGAAATGGAGTAGCCATCATAGTCAACAAAAGAGTCCTAAATGCAGTACTTGGATGCAATCTCGATCTCTATTTGTTTCCAAGGCAAACCATTCAGTATCACAGTAATCCAAGTCTATAACCCAACCAGTATTTCTTGCTAAAGTACTTCAAATACCTTTTAGAGAACTGTTTCTCAGAAATGACTATGATTTTATTCTTGAAAATGACTTTATTTTATTCTTGTCAATGTGAATGACATTCCTAAATTTCCAGTCTTTCCATTCAAAGACTGTATATAAATATACAGTCCCTTTAATTTAATTAATTATATATATCTATATATACATATATATGTATATAATTATGTTTTAAACTAAGTATATTCTATTTAATAATTATATAATAAATATTATATAATATTGTATTATATATATGCAAATATACAGTCCCTTTTATTATATTTATATAAAGTCCCTTTTCATTTTTTATTTTTTAGTTCTTTGTATATGAAATGACTTGGTTGGAAAGGAAGATTTCAAGATTACTTAAATCTTTGGCACAGTCATTGAGTCTGGTAACAGACTGTTTTTGATACATCTTTGTATTNCAGTCCCTTTTATTATATTTATATAAAGTCCCTTTTCATTTTTTATTTTTTAGTTCTTTGTATATGAAATGACTTGGTTGGAAAGGAAGATTTCAAGATTACTTAAATCTTTGGCACAGTCATTGAGTCTGGTAACAGACTGTTTTTGATACATCTTTGTATTCCTTCCTTTTGTTTTATGGGAATAATTTATATTATATTTTACAAAAGTATCAGTCTTTGATTCTGAAAAACTAAAAAATGGTGGCTTCACTATTCACCCACTATGATGTACTTTCCTGGGGGCTCCAAAATCATTGCAGATGGAGACTGCAGCCATGAAATTAAAAGACACTTGTTCCTTGGAAGAAAAGTTATGACCAACCTAGACAGCACATTAAAAAACAGAGACATTACTTTGCCAACAAAGGTCCATCTAGTCAAAGCTATGGTTTTTCCAGTAGTCATGTATGGGTGTGAGAGTTGGACTATAAAGAAAGCTGAGCACCTAAGAATTGATGCTTTTGAACTGTGGTGTTGGAGAAGACTCTTGAGAATACCCCTGGACAGCAAAGAGATCAAATCAGTCAATCCTAATGAAAATCAGTCCTGAATATTCATTGGCAGAACTGATGCTGAAGCTGAAACTCCAATACTTTGGCCACCTGATGGGAAGAACTGACTCATTTGAAAAGACCCTGATGCTGGGGAAAATTGAAGGTGGGAGGAGAAGGGAGTGACAGAAGATGAAAAGGTTGGATGGCATCACCGACTCTATGGACATGAATTTGAGTAAGCTCCGGGGGTTGGTGATGGACAGGGAAGCCTGGCATGCTGGAGTCCATGGGGTTGCAAAGATTTGGACATGACTGAGTGACTGAACTGAACTGAACTGTTGATGCACTCTTCTAGATGTTAACAATGAACTAAAGTCATTTTAAGTTCTTATACGTTGAAGCACAAGTCATATCTTATTAAATAGAGTCTTTGAGACTTGCTAGAGCCTGGAATGTCATACGGCACTTGGCGTACTTGACTTTTGTGGTTTGGTCTTTTGTGTACTCACCTATACTTCTTACTGGACTCCAAGTTTTTCAAGGGCAGAATTATCTCTGAATGTTCCTCTTTTCCTAGTATGTATTTAATCTTAAAAGTTAACTAAGTTGGTGCAGGAATCTCTTTGGGTTGATTTATTAGATATTCCCTTTACCTAGAAAGGGCTTCCCTGGTGGCTCAGATGGTACAGAATCTGCCTGCAATACAGGAGACCTGGGTTCAATCCCTGGGTTGGGAAGATCCCCTGGAGAAGGGAATGGCTACCCATTCCAGTATTATGGCCTGGAGAATTTTGAGGACCGTACAGTCCATAGGGTGGCAAAGAGTCAGACACGACTGAATGACTTTCCCTTTCACTGGAAAACAGGAGTGATGAAAAGTGGGAATATATAGTGGTAGACTACTAAGCAAAGACAATGAGTCATTTAAATTCCCTCACCGAGGAGAAGACAACATACTTTCATGTGCACTTAGCAGATGCTCAATTGCTCTCCTTTGTACTTGACTTTGATGAGAGTTATATGGTGTCTAAATTTAAACTTCCAATGAGTTGTTTATTTAACTTCTAACGATAGGAAGGAGGTATCACTCCTTTCACAGAGTGGATCAGCTTGTATAGTGCCAGACTCTAAAGTATTTTGCATGGAAATACTGATATTTTGAAAATTCTACTGCTGGTCTATATTTTCTGACCATTTTATGGATAGAGGAGTAGAAATGATGACTGGCAAAGAAATGGAATAAACAGTGCTGCAGATAAAGAAGCTGAGAATGCCCAGAGATGTCACCCACACAAATAGCAATAAAATTTATTGTTCTCTGATCCGTGCTACTTTATTCCCCTGATAGTTTCAGACTTCTACTTAGTGTGCTGTGTCTAGTACTTACATTGCTCTTTTCTTAGAAATAGGTCAATAATGTCAACACTGAGGATTAAGGAAATGATTTGATCTCTTATCAAAATTGAAGAGGTTTGTTTCGGATACAGGGCCTGAAGATCACCATATGAAAGACATTACCAAGCCATGCTGTGGAAAAATAGAATCAGTGTGGGAGATATGTCTTTTAAAAATAATTATAATTTGTTATGAAGTGCTTACTTTATGCCAGTATTATTTTAATTGTTTTATCTATTTCAAGTTATTGAGTCCTCACTATAATTTATGGTAATTGCTATTATTATTGTCATTCCTACTTTACAAATGAGAAAACTCTGGCCATGGAGGAAAAGCTACTTGCTTAAGATCACGTATCTCGTAAGAGCTTAAACTGGGATTTGAACAATGTGGTCTGGCTCCACTGCCTGTTCACCTCCCCCACTACATGCTGTTGTTTCTCAAAAGAGATTTTATCTTTTGGAGCTGGAGAACTTAAAAAAAAAAAAAAAGAAAAATATACAAAAACCCATACAAAGTTCATCCTAAGTCCTATCACCCAGAGACAATCTCAGTTAACAATATCGAGTTGCCTAGGTGCTCTAAATAGCACATCAGATTGCCTGAAAATATTCTGCTATGCAATTCAGCAACTCTGCAATTCAGTATTTAAAGTTTATTTCATTGACTGTTACCATGCATTCAGGGATGAGATTTCCTCAGAATATTTGTCGTTGTTGTTCTATTGCTCAGTAGTGTCCGCCTCTTTGCAACCACATGGACTACATCATGCTAGGCTTCCCATCTCCCAGAGTTTGCTTAAACTCATGTCCATTCAGTAGGTGATGCCATCCAACCATCTCATCTTCTGTAGTCCCCTTTTTCTCCTGACTTCAATCTTTCCTAGGATAGAGTCTTTTCCAGTGAGTCAGTTCTTTGCATCAGGTATCCAATGTATTGGAGCTTCAGCTTCAGCATCAGTCCTTCCAATGAATATTCAAGGTTGATTTACTTTAGGATTAACTGGTTTGTTATCCTTGCTGTCCAAGGAACTCCTAAGAATCTTCTCTAGCCCCACATTTCTAAAGCATCAATTCTTGGGGCCCTATAAAATAAAAGCTGCTGTTTGAAGGCTTACTTCCTGTTACCTTAGCACAACACTAGTGTATCTCTTACTCCATTGGCCTATTGACAATATATAGATTGAAATGGTCATTCTTAAATGATGTGCTTACCTATAGACCAAAGAAAGCTTCCTGTGTGTCTGGTCTACCTCCAACCATTGCTTAGGATAGAAGCAGGTGGGGAGTTAGTACATCAGAACTGGTGACACTCCCTAAATTAATGTTTTATTTTTACAATCATAAAGGTCTTTAGAATTCCTGATAAATGTGACTTCCTATTATGTAGGAGTGATTCCATTGTTACCAGTAACATACCAGTAGTGAGAATACATCCAAAAGGAGACTTTTATTTTAAAAAGGGACCACCTTTTCTAATAACACAAGCAACTTTATATAACTTGGGATTACTCTTCTGACTTAGCTTAATACAAGAACTGTTATGAATCAAAGAAGCTCAGGATAGCATCAGTACTTAGTTATGCAGTGAATGACCATTTTCTGGGATCTGATTTGAGTGTCTGAGTGCTAAACATGGGCTCATTATTTATATTCAGTAGAGTTGTGTTGCTAGGGAGGAGGTTTTAGGACTTGCAACTAAGGAGAATTTATTGTGTTCTTTAATTTTCTTTCTATATCTTAGAAAATAATTTAATAAAAATGTGAAAAATCTAAGCAAGTAAAGAGGGGAAAGAAACTGCTGGTTTCAAAACGCTAGAATCCTTTGGTGTCCTAGAAAATGCATGTGGCTTAAACATTACAAATCAATTTTCCTTGCTGCACTTGTGATATTTCACACATTGCTTTTACTGGTTTATTATATAATCTCTATTCAAGGAGATATTATTTAATTCTAATAAATAAATTGCTTGTGTGTATCTGTGTGTATAGAATCCTAGTATAATTCTTTCATTTTAGCTTCCAGTGAATTTCTAGATAATCTCAGGGATAATTTTTTGTTTGTTTTTTTAATTATTTGCAGTTAGACAAAATTTCTGACATCATTTTCTAATTAAATCATGATTCTTACAGCCAAGTGAGTTATAGTCACTGTGAGTTACATAATAAAAAAGGAAAATCAAATAAAGCAACCACAAATTTAATAAAGGATTTCTAAATGGAAATTCTGGCAAGATAAAAATGCAAAAAATTCCATTTATTAAAATGTTTTTGAAGGAAGTCAGAGCTTCTGCTGAAAGCTAAGATGAAACGAACTTCCATGAGATATGGATTCCCTCTCATGGAACTTATATCCTAGTTGGGCGATGAAAAGAATCAAATAAGAGTAAGGAGTAAACCCATAAACTGAGATCCAAATAAAATAGTGAAATTTTATATGTATAAATTATATTTTATTGCTATATAATTTTCATTTTTATTGCCTTAAGTTATAAAAGGCAATTTTATAATATGGAGTTAGTCTTTCTGTTTTGGGAACTGGGAAATTCAGGCACTAACAAACTGAGTAGCTTAGCCCTATCATTAATGAACAATAGAAAAGTTTTTGAGTTATAGGTCTCAAGCTTTCATTTACTCTTCATGTCTTTTGCCATCCTAAATAACACACTTTATCTGTCACAAAACTGCAGGTTTCCAATCTATCCTTTTTGACAACCTTGGTGTTACTCGATCCTTCTTGGTAGACAGAAGCATCAATGCATGATTCTAAATCAGAGCAATAGGACCATTTCCATTCTTGAAAATGAAAGAACATATAACCTAGAAATGCCTTAGAGGCTTGTTTTCCCTCTAGGGAGCTGTAAGAAAGGCTAGGCAGCCATTTGGTTTAGACAAAGGAAAATCTCTGGGAAGATGGGGAGATAAATCTGGCTAGAGGATATTCAAAGCACCTTTCAGAATGCTTGATTTCTTTAGGGCACTTCTATTTCTATAATTCTGTAAGCCTAAGAACTAATAGAATACTAGAATATGGGTAGGATCAGATATTTTTTTCCCTTGCCAAATCTTCAGGAAAGAGGATCTCTCAAAAAAGAATATAATTTCTTGACAGGATTCTTTGTCAATGGTTATGGCATAAAATACTTTCCTGGTCAACAAAGACCACTTCCCAATCCTGGAGATGCTATAGTTAGAATAGAGTTTCAGCTGACATTGCTTGATACTTGTGCCTAAATAGTAATGTCACCAATAAAGCTCTGAGTTGGATGAAGAGGAGAAAAATAAACAGCTACCTTCTTACTGTCCACTTTTATATAAACATGCTGTGCTTAAGCTAAACTACGACTTATCCACCTTTCCTGAGTATGATTTATGCCATCTTCATTTTTCACATCCATAGTATTTATTTTTATCAAAATCTTATCAACTTATCACAATCTTATCTATCTTCAAGACTTCTCTCAAATGCCATTTCCTTTTAAAGTCTTTTCTGATTGGGATCCAGTCTCCTCTTATTTGAAGCTCTAAAGCATTCAGTGCTTTCAGTATACCCTCTAATTTCTCTTCTAGTCTCTTTTCCTTAATTTTCTCATCTGTAAAATTGGGATAATATTTTTACCTCTCTCCAGAGATGGTTTTTAGATAAGCCTGACAATATTGAAGATCATATCTTAAATAAGATAATTCATCTAAGCAGATCAGTCTCATGCCACATAGCTATTATTTTTATTGTATTGGGTACAACGGGTATATTTGTGTATAAATAGCAACTTCTGTCCTCAAGTATCTTGCAGTCTAGTTAAGAGCACAGAAAAGAAAACAGATGATTAGTATGCATTGTGATAAAGGTTGTGCTAAAGTGACTTGCTGACAACAGCATCTTTCTTTTAGTTATCAGCTACCTGTGTGCTTGCCAACGTAAGCTGGTCATTAGGACCAGGAAAATGTCTTTTTTTCTGCCCAACAGCTTAACAGCAGTCTAAACTTTCAAACTAAGGAGCTATGTGGAAGTTCTGAATTTATATTAGCACCAAAATGAGTGTAACATATAATCCCACGGTCAGAGGAAGCCATTCCTCCCAGCATTTTAATGTACTTTATGGGCATGAAAAATCATAAAAGTGTTTCAGTCAGCAGTTTGAGTCAAACTTCTGTTAAAATTTTTCCTTACATAAAGCAATCTGAAGGAAAGTGATAGTCACAGTATTTAAAGCTTAGAGATCATTTTATCTATATCTCATCTTCCAGATAAATGAAACTATGCCTGTTGGAAGGAAAATGAATTGTTCAAAGTCATTAAGATTTTAGGTGGGAGAACTAAGGCTCTGCAGACACCTGATGTAGCTTTTTTAGATGCCATTTGGAGGCAGGAGGAGAAGGGAATTACAGAGGATGAGATGGCTGGATGGTATCACCGACTCGATGGACATGAATTTGAGTGATCTCTGGGAGTTGGTGATGGACAGGGAGGCCTAGTGTGCTGCAATTCATGGGGATGCAAAGAGTCAGACATGACTGAGTGACTGAACTGAACTGAACTGAATGTAGCATCTCCCTGGAAATGGCAACCCACTCCAGTATTCTTGCTGTAAAATTCCATGGACAGAGGAGCCTGGCAGGCTACAATCTATGCCGTCACAAAGAGTCAGACAGAGTGTGTGTGCACATACAATGTAGCATCTACACCTTTAGATCATTAAACTTAAGAATTCAAGTAACCTAAAAAGGAGTATGTTAAGGCTGTATATTGTCACCCTGCTTATTTAACTTATATGCAGAGTACATCATGAGAAATGCTTGGCTTGAGGAAACACAAGCTGGAATCAAGATTGCCGGGAGAAATATCAATAACCTCAGATATGCAGATGACACCACCCTTATGGCAGAAAGTGAAGAGGAGCTAAGGAGCCTCTTGATGAAAGTGAAAGAGGAGAGTGAAAAAGTTGGCTTAAAGCTCAACATTCAGAAAACAAAGATCATGGCATCCGGTCCCATCACTTCATGGCAAATAGATGGGGAAACCGTGGAAACAGTGTCAGTCTTTATATTTGGGGGCTCCAAAATCACTGCAGATGGTGATTGCAGCCATGAAATTAAAAGACGCTTACTACTTGGAAGAAAAGTTATGACCAACCTAGATAGTATATTCAAAAGCAGAGANAGGAGGAGAAGGGGACGACCGAGGATGAGATGGCTGGATGGCATCACGGACTCAATGGACGTGAGTCTTAGTGAACTCCGGGAGATGGTGATGGACAGGGAGGCCTGGTGTGCTGCGATTCATGGGGTCGCAAAGAGTCAGACGCGACTGAGCGACTGAACTGAACTGATCCGACTCTTTGCGACCCCATGGACTGCAGCACACCAGACCTCCCTGTCTATCACAAACTCCCAGAGCTTACTCAAACTCATGTCCATCGTGTTGGTGATGCCTTCCAATCATCACATCCTCTGTTGTCCCCTTCTCCTCATGCCTTCAATCTTTCCCAGCATTTAGGTCTTTTCTTTTTTTTAATGATAATTTTATTTATTTATTTATTTACTTTATTTTAATTTACAATACTCTTTTGGCTTTGCCATACATCGACATGAATCCCCCACAGGTGTACACAAGCCCCCAATCCCGAATCCCCCTCCCACCTCCCTGCCCACAACATCTTTCCGGATCAAGATGTGTATAAGAGACAGCAGAAAACTAGTCAATCTAATCACACTAGGACCACAGCCTTGTCTAACTCAATGAAACTAAGCCATGCCCGTGGGGCCACCCAAGATGGGCATGTCATGGTGGAGAGGTCTGACAGAATGTGGTCAACTGGAGAAGGGAATGGCAAACCACTTCAGTATTCTTGCCTTGAGAACCCCATGATCAGTGTGAAAAGGCAAAATNAGTTCTTCTCATCAAGTTGCCAAAGTATTGGAGTTTCAGCTTCAGCATCAGTCCTTCCAATGAATATTCAGGACTGATTTCCTTTAAGATGGACTGGTTTGATATCCTTGCAGTTCAAGGGACTCTCATAATATTGCATACTATATTTTAATTCAACTCACTAAATATTTATAGACATCTTACTATATATAAGTATTGCTTGAAGAATTGCTGAGGATATAATGATAGATAAATTGCAGTTGCTATTGTCAAGCAACCCACAACCTATGAGAAAATTTATGATATGAATGGAAGAATTGTGTAAGAAATGCATGAAGTACCTTGTTGGAAAGTGAGAGGAAGGAGAGATGGCAAGTTGGGTGAGCTCAGGAATGGTTTTGAGGTGGTTTGATATTTTGCTTTCTTATCCTTAAGGGATGGGAAGAATTTTAACACATAAAATAGTGAGAGTGTCATTTCACACATATAAAAGTCACTTTGACATGGGAAGCTACAAATTGTATAATGTACAGAGCAAAAAATGGCAGATCATTTTATTTAGCTGAAGCCAAGTTCTTTTGCCTTCAAATTTGAAGTTAGGTTTATTTATTTATTTACTTGTAAAACATTTATTGCATGTGAACCCTTCATCTTTCAAATAGAAATATACCCTCCACTTCACAGAGAATGGAACCAAGAGGCAGATAATGATAATAGTAACAAACGCTTCCTGGGACATCATGTGCTCCCTAATTCTAAGATGCCTTTCGATGTTCCCTCATTCAATCTGTAAACCAACCCAATTAGGGTAGTAATATTAACCCCACTTTCCTACTATGGAACTGAGATACAGAGAGATTAAAAAATGTATCCAAAGTCACACAACTACTAAGCATAAACTGAGCAACAAATTTCATAGTCCATGTTCCGTGTTTTCTATTTACTACTTACTAGAGTAAAAGTAAAAAAAAAGTTAGAAATTCAGAATTAATTTGACAATGACATATTAAATTTTTTTAGGCCAGAGTTACTCAAAACAAATATTCAGGTAAGATTAGAAGAAAGATGTTTCTAAGTGATCTAGAAAGCCATTGCTGAAGTTCAGACTTGTGTCATTGAGATCTGTATTAGAATTGTTCTAGAAGAATCATTAATATGATCAGGCTCTGGGTGGCTGACTCCTCAAAGATCCTGAGCTACTTTCAACATACTTGTTCTTTGTTTATAACGAGCCTCCTCAAGCCTAAGACAACCATGAATCCAGTAAGCTTCGTGTGTTTGGTTTAGTTATGACACTTTCCAGGTATTCTAATTTGCTCTTGTTGGTTTTAAAGAAGTTTATTAGTCAAGACTCTGCTTCTGTGATGATCTGTTGAGCTCATATCAAACTTACTTTCTCATTGATAACAATTTATAAACTCTGGGGGAAAAATACAAAAAATTAATAACCTAAAAGATCTGGAGGATGTATGTGAGGAGAAACAAAACTTGGAAGAAGAGGCATGCATATGGTACATTTCCTGTTATTTTAGCCTGAGGATAGGTGACCTTTAATGTTATGCATAATGAATAAAACACCAATAATTTACAGGTTTTCTGGTATGAAGTATTAGATGACAGAGTTTAGGGCAGTTACTGCTTCTGAATAGTAAGTGTAGAACCCCAGGAGAGATAGAACCAGAGAGGAGGACCACAAATCTGTATGTAAATTTTGCTTAGATCTCTGGCCAATCCCTAAACCATGTATATGTGGGCAGACTCTAAGCAATCCCACTAAGGCAGGACATAAAGCAAAAACAACAACGAAAAAACTAGGCTGAGATCTGACCTTTGCCTAGGAGACAAAGGTTACAGTGTATGTTTAACCAATAAGTGCCTACTAAACAAAAATATAATCATTCTTGGGAAGAATAATTGTGGCCCATGGAGGCCAAATCTGAGATGACCCAAATGTTAGAATAAACAGATAATTATTTTAGGCATTTAATAAAATATGCTTGATGAAATATAATAAATGAAAAGATAGGATATCTCAGTGGAGAAATAAAATATATAGAAAAGAACCCATGGAAATTCTCAAACTAAATATAATCAATATGTATTTCCTTTTGTGGTGGATATAGACCCCTTCACATGGTGGAAACCAGAGCAGAGTTGACCTGAGACTCATGTTTTGAGAAATGACTAGAAGACCTTCAGTTCAGTTCAGTCACTCAGGCCTGTCTGACTCTTTGCGACCCCATTAATTGCAGCACACCAGGCCTCCCTGTCTATCACCAACTCCTGGAGTTCACTCAAACTCATGTCCATCGAGTCGGCGATGCCATCCAGCCATCTCATCCTCTGTCATCCCCTTCTCCTCCTGCCCCCAATCCCTCCCAACATCAGGGTCTTTTCCAATGAGTCAACTCTTCACATGAGGTGGCCAAAGTATTGGAATTTCAGCTTCAGCATCAGTCCTTCCAATGAACACCCAGGCCTGATCTCCTTTAGGATGGACTGGTTGGATCTTCTCCAATACCATAGTCATACAGAGTAATAAAACAAGTAATAAATACTCTCCAAATCTGGGATATGAGGGCTTTAAAATTTAAAATTTTATTTATTTTGACTAAAAGTGATCTTCATGTATAATAATAAATTATATTCATAAATAATTATTTCTTAGTCATTAAAATGTTAATTATGAAGTCTGTGGGACAACTTGGAAAATACTTTTGCTGTGATTGACAGAGTGAAGTGTTAGTCACTCGGTCCTGTCTGACTGTTTGTGACCACATGGACTGGGGCTTGCCACGCTCTTCTGTACATGGGATTCTCCAGGCAAAAACACTGGAGTGGGTTGCCATTTCCTTCTCTATGACTGACAAAAGCACACTACAAAATAGTATTTATACTCCAAATATGGCTCAGAGGGTAAAGCATCTGCCTGCAGTGCAGGAGACCCGGGTTTGATCCCTGGGTTGGGAAGACCCCCTGGAGAAGGAAATGGCAACCCACTCCAGGACTCTTGCCTGGAAAATCCCATGGATGGAGAAGTCTGTAAGCTACAGTCTATGGTAGGCTACAGTCTGTGGTAGGCTACAGTTTATGGTAGGCTATATTCTATGGTAGGCTACAGTCTGTGGTAGGCTACAGTCTATGGTAGGCTATATTCTATGGGGTTGCAAAGAGAGACTTCGACTGAGCAAATTCACTTTCACTTTCACTTTTCTTTGTTAGGACAAGATGTAGAACACCAAAGGGAGGGGAGGGGGAACCAGAAAGAAGAAGAGGAACTTTTAAATCGAGAAATAAAATTGTGATCAGTTTTGAATTTATGTAATTATTAGATTATGTAATAAATAAACTTTAGTTTTGCCCTTCTGGAAACTAAGACCCTAAAGGAAACAGGATTAAATTTTAGTTTGATTATTAAATGAGTGATCATCTCTGTATTAAAATGTATATATATTGAAAAGTTTAAGTTTTAGAATTGCTCCAGACTTGTAGATTCTCTGAGATTCACAGTGTGGATCTGAAGCTATCTGATGTGCTCTAATGAAGCACATGGATTTGGAAGTTCCATCTGTCTCTATCCTTCCAACAGAAAACTAGAGTATGGCCTGAGGATGAGCAAAAAACATAAGAAGGCTCCTGTTATTTGATGATGCTAATGAGATCTGGAAGTTTAGTTTTGTTTTCTCAAGTAAGTGATTCACGCTTCACAAGTCACTTTAGCACAAAGGCAATTTAAATTACATTTCAATCAATAATGCAAATACAGTGTTCCCTCAAGCCCAAGAGTAAGGATATAGCACATTATAAATTATTTCCCTAGTTTCAGATAGAATCTGCAAAATTTTACAGTTTTTAGAGAAAATGAGAGGGTGGCAATTCCCATATTAAGTTCTTATCTTCTTAGTAAATGTGTATAAGTATAGAAAGCAGTGCCAAACTCATAATTCACTTGGTAATTAGGCTGGGATAAGAGAGAAACCAATGGGATTGAGCAAGACCCCCTAAGACTCATGGACCTTGTGATACCTTTATGCTAGTTTAGTTCATATCCTTATATAGTAATTTTTTAAAGAAATACTTTTGCATGATTCCATTTTAGAAAGCCCTCTCCCTTCTCTCAATCCAGCAGTTCTTTATTAGCCATTTCTTTGTGGCACATATTTTCTAACACCGTTATTGTTACATGAGGTGATACAGAGAACATCATCAAATGTGACAAGAGATTTCACATGAAATCCCAATTCTCTGATTAGTTTTCATATGAGATTAGGTAACCTTTCTCAAATTTTCAAATCTGAATATGTCTCATCAAAAGATTATGTTGGACTCATATATTTTCATGAGATTTACCTGAGACAATATATTAAATGCATTTAGCACAGACCTGAAATGTGTTACTGTAGCTAGCACAATGATACTATCCTCATCTCTTTTTACTAAATTTTAGCTTCCTTAGAGTTAATTCTAAGATTAATATTTTCTGCATTATAAAGTCAGAGAAGTAAAGAGAATACTAACATGGTTTCTGTAGGAAAATGTCCCTGAACTAAAAGAACTGTGAGCAATATCATATAGAGCCCTTGTTAATTACTTTCTACTATATCTAATTGCTCTGCCTCAGTGAGTATTGATCATGGAGAAGTTCTTGACCTTCTGTTGGTTCATTGGCTCATTTGCCTCCTTCATTTGGCTCTGGTACATCTGATAGATGATGCTGTGGAACTCAGAGGAAGCAACTCTGATTTTGTCTCCCACACAAAACAGCAAACAGAAAGGTAAGAGAGTATGACTGAAGTTATTAAAAGGAAGACTTTATATCTTTCAATTTATATAAAAAAGGGCATATCATTAAACACGACTCATTCTTTAGCTATTATTTTATCTGTAATGTATTTCATAACTGAAAAATTCAAGAACATGTTCCATGACTCAATACTTGAAAGAAGCTTTAATAGTTTCTATTTTTCAGAAGTCAGCTTTTTTTTTTTTTTTTTAAGCAAGTGATGATTTTCAGTTCTTCACTTCTATTATCCTTGTGGAGTTTTCTAATAACAGTTTTGATTATCCAATAACATCCTTTTCCTACTAATTCTTATAATCATATTTGAGAATGTTTCCGTACAGTTTACACACTTGGGTTAATTCTGAACTTTAAAAAAATACATATAAATTTTTTTTTGTTTTTGTTTCTCTCATGTCATTACAATTGCTTAAATCAGTCCATTCTACTTAATGTTTATTTTCCCTATCAGAAAAACCTATTTGGTTTCTCAGTTTTTCTCATATAACATCTTATACAGTACCCTTTCTTTTACAGTACATGAAAGTAAGTATATGGAAGATTATCCTACAAGGTAAATCAGATAGTAAGATATTCAACAGATTCATATCCAGTCACATGTTTCATTCCTTATTCATGATGCAACTGAAGTCTTTCTATTTAATGCAGAATAATACTTCAAAACTCCAGAAAAATTCAGAATTTCAAAAATTGAAATTATTTCACCACTTGGTTAACTTCTCTAACCCTTAAGTTGCCTATTTACTCTGTCACAGTGGAGACCCTTGCTCTTTCTTCTTTTAAGGACAGATCTGGTAACCTTAATACCAAGGTGTTGGAGACTTAGACCGATACAAGAACCAAGTCAGAAAATAATGTCTTATTGTTTTGGGAGCATTCCTCTTCAGATGTGACTAAACAATCCATACCCTTTGAGAAGGTGCCTTTGAAATGCAACTCTGGAAAAACTGTTCTAACAGTGAGTGTATCTAGAGACTGCCAAAGCTGAAATTGCAGCATCAGAAAACCAGGCCCTCGTTTGTGGCCTAATAACCCCACCTAGGGAGAAATTCTGATAACCATACAGAAGAATTAGATGATCTATGATCTGTATCTGTCTATATTGCTCCTGAGGAATAGGCTGTTTGCTGAGAGAGAAATTTACCCCGTTCAAATTATGAGTAAACATGTAGGGGGTATAATTAGCTTCACAAATTTTCAGGGACTTTTAAGTGCTATTTGCTTTTATAATACTTTAATCATTAGGTGTTTCAGAATTCAGTCTTCACAGAAGCAAAAAATAAATGTCAATTTTAATTTCCCAATCAATGATTTCTCAAAATGAATCTGGCAAACATCTCACATCTATCTTCCAGCATGCCTGTGAGGAACAAGCTGGAGCAATAAGATGGAAACCCTGGCAGGGTAAATTGAGTAATGATGATTGCATCTTTCCAATTCATCTTCCTTCTCGCAGAACAAGTGGCTGGAATTTGAGATTACCGTGGGCTGTTTGTTAGTTGTGGCAAGTGGATGATAGTGGTTTGGAAAATATGTTCTGTACAGAGTTGTTGAGTCATGAGAAGTCTTCTTTCTTAAAAAATAATGACAAAGAGTGATAATTTCTGAAGTCTAATGGCTAATAAGCACTTAGTGACCACTTCTGCCTAGATTTTCCCTTTTTTCAAGATAAAAATATCAAGACAATTTCAAACAAAAATTTTAAAAAAGTTGAAGACCAAAATGTTAAACATAATAAGAATTAGAATTTCTAGAAAATAGTTTATTTTTCAAAATATATATTAAACATATTTGTGAATATCACATTAAATGTTGAGGGGTCAAAAATAAATAATGTATTTCTGGCATTAAGAACCTTAATTCAGTAAGGGAGCCAATGTAGGTAAAAATTTCTGATGAAGCAAGGAGGAAACAAACAACTTATAGGACAGAAACAAAAACAGCCCTGATTTAATGGCTAAGTTATTTTAAATTCTTCAGTGTCAGCAATATGATAACATATATAAATCACATATGTCTTAATATGTATGTATACAGATATGTACTGTGACAAATAAATATAATTATTAAGAAAATTCCAGCTGCAGCTGAAACTCTACTCAGGGACATACACTCTGCACTTCAGTAAGCGTCTACTCAGTAAACCAACAGAGGCAGCTATGACATCTGTATTTCTGTAGCTATAATCGAAGCTTTGCTAGTTTTCATCCTGAATGCCAGAAGTGGGTATTTAGTGGTGCACTTGGTGACCTATTAATACAGTAAACGTATGAATCCTAGAAATGGTTCTTTACTGATGATATTAAAGCTTTCCAAAAGGTAGATTATCAAAAATATGTGAAACACTTCATATACTTGCATGAACAGTGTCTAAGAATCATCAAGGCCTCTGCCCTTCATCAATGAAATCCCCAGAGATATGTTATCAACCTGTACACTGACTTCTGCTGGCCAGCAAAACTAGAGTAGCAATTATAAGGAAAACAGGAGTTTACCTCTGGAATCTTGACTATCTTCAGTGAATTTTTCTTGCAAGGTGGTATTTTGTTATCTGAAAGAAGAAGGCTGAATTTTCTTAAGGTCTAGAAGATAACTATATAGTTTAGCTTACACTGAATTGATAGTAGTTGTTTAGTTAATACATGTTTCTATGTACACAAAATGTTTTCTACTACCTGCTGTCTTGATAAGTTAGTAGCAAGGTTGCTGAGGAGAGTTTAACAAATTCAAAATTCTTCTGCAACTACTGCTGCTGCTGCTACTAAGTCGCTTCAGTCATGTCCAACTCTGTGCAACCCCATAGATGGCAGCCCACCAGGCTCCTCTGTCCCTGGGATCCTTCAGGCAAGAACATTGGAGTGGGTTGCCATTTCCTTCTCCAATGCATGAAGGTGAAAAGTGAAAGGGAAGTTGCTCAGTTGTGTCCAACTCTTAGTGACCCCATGGGCTGCAGCCTACCAGGCTCCTCCGTCCATGGGGTTTTCCAGGGAAGAATACTGGAGGGGGTTCTGCAGCTACTATTACCTGCCAAAGGACCCTGGACTTGGGATGACACAAAGGCTTAGGAAAGTTCACAAAGAACATCTTATACAGCTTGATAGTGAGGATAATTAAACATGGAAGTGGAGAAAGCATGTTGGTATCAGTGAATACTATAGTCCGTCATTATGTTTCCATTTTGGTATTAAGCCTATATATGATTAATGGCTTTTCTCAGTTTTTGGGCTGCTTTTCAACAATTGAGAGTTATTTCCTGGCAGATATAACTATTTCTTATAAGGTCATCCACCTTGGATATTTCCCATTTGGCATATAATATTGCCAGTGTGCCACTGAAGAGATTGTGGAGTCCAGAAGGAGAGGCTACATGAATGTCACAGTGAACAAGTTAATTTGGCAATAATTTACATTTTTATATACTAGTTTTTATTTATAATATTTCTAAACAATTTTTACAATTTGAAACATAAGTTCATACCAACATTGGTCATGAATTTAGTTATTTAAAATCATTTATTATTGTGTCTTCCATGGAAATAGAAGAAGGCAAAGAAAGAAGGAAATGTGAACTCATTCTTAGTATGTTATAGGACAAGTAGTAGGTTTTAAATTAGGAGAGGGAAAAAGAGCTCTTAGGACTATATTCACAGTAGCTATGAACAAATGGCTAAAGAGACAATGGAGGTAGCATCCTTAGATAGTGGTGACTTTTCACTTCTTTTTCCTTCTCTTACTGAAAAGAGTTTTTATAGGACATTTACTGTTATTTATCAGTGTACCGTTAAGTAGGTCATCTGTGTTCAGATTTGGAGTTAGGTATTCAGAAGAATTTCCTGACCTTTGAGAGAATCCAACAAAAACTCTGAAATAGAATTGTGTAGTAGAGATCAGGATTCATACACATTATGAGAGTAAAAAGATGAGAGTGAAAAAGGATGTTGAAATTCATTGTTGAAAAGTTTGGTCTAAATAATTATTTTTTCAATCTCATCTTCATATTTGAATGGCATAGGAAAATTTAAAAAATACTCCCCAGGCTACATATAAGAATAAATATATACACATTCTGAAGGTATGGCCCAGGGATCAAGCAACAGGTAATTTCAATGTGTAACTAAGTTAAGGAGCCACTGGTCTAAATGATAGAAAAAAAAAGTATTAAATTCTCTGGCAATTCAACTGGGAGAGATATTTGTGAATGATTTAAGCAATTAAACATAAAAGATTATGGCTGGGAGAAGCTGTGTGGTGGTGAAATTTTTTAATGTCACTGTCACCAACGATAACAGAGGTAGTGAGCTTTATTTTAAAACCATTTGAAAAGACACAAAATAATTAAGTATGAAACATTTCTATACCAATATTCTTATCAATTTAGTTCATGTTTTTCTGGAATCATCAGTAAACAGACTCCAGATGTGTTGGAGAAGACTCTTGAGAGTCCCTTGGACTGCAAGGAGATCCAACCTGTTCGTCCTAAAGGAGCTCAGTCCTGGGTGTTCATTGGAAGGACTGATGCTGAAGCTGAAACTCCAATACTTTGGTCACCTCATGTGAAGAGTTGACTCATTGGAAAAGACTCTGATGCTGGGAGGGATTGGGGACAGGAGGAGAAGGGGATGACAGAGGATGAGATGGCTGAATGGCATCACGGACTCGATGGACATGAGTCTGAGTGAACTCCGGAGGTTGGTGATGGACAGGGAGGCCTGGGGTGCTACGATTCATGGGGTCACAAAGAGTTGGACACGACTGAGTAACTGAACTGAACTGAACTGAGGAAGTAAGGAACAAAGGATGTAGTCATTGGGATTGCCTGAAATCAGAGTCAATAGAAATAAATATAGATATCAGACACAAAATAAACATACCTGACCTCTTTTTTCTTTTAGCCTTTAGCTATAGAGACTCAGCTATTTTTCCCTCCAATCCATTTAAAGTCATCTAATAGGAAATGGAAAGGTGCTTTATCATTAGCTTTGACGAGGAAATGTCATTACTGGAAAATAGTAACTAAATGGTGTCTACATCACTATGTCTTTTCTTTTGAAATGTTCAACATTGGTAAAATGTGGTGGAATATTCCATTACATTTATGAAAGTAATTTAGACAACTTATCAGAAATATTTTTGCAAATAGCCAGTCAACTTTGACATAGTTCCTAATGAATTCTAAGATACTAATTAGTACCATCTGTTACAGCTGGTTCTGTCATCTTCTTTGTTTTTATTTCTCAAAATCATAGAAGCTGCTAAGATTTTTGGAGATGATAAAAGTATTTTTAAATTCCTCCCTCTTCCTCTTTTATTTCATATTTTCAAAGCAGTAGAGTAGAATACATCTAAGACCATCACTAGTTCAAGTTTTCCCTAAGATCATTAGAGCTCATTAGATATATAGAATTTCTCAGACATAATGGACTATATGCTAAGTGTCCTATTCAATCCACATATAACACAGGAGTTTCTCTAGCAATAATGCAAGCTTTTTTTTTTTTCTCATTTTCTTTCTTTGACGATATCTTGTCCCATGTCTTCACCCATTCAGCCTAAGAATTCTGCTGTTGTATTATCTCTTTTAGTCAGGACTCCCATGTTCTCATTGGAAAGGAAGAGATGTTGACAAAATATCTAGGCAAGATCCTGAATAGTCCTACATTAATCTTGGATGACTTATTACTCACTATTATTAAAAATATCCCAAAGTGTGTCACACAGCACAAATAATGCCTGTGAGAACGTCTTTAAAAAAAAAAAAAAAGGTGTTTTTAGGGATTTCCTTGACAGTTCAGTGGTTAAAAACCCACCTGCCAGTGCAAGGGACACCAACAAGGACCTACTGTATAGCACAGAGAACTCTGTTCAATGTTATGTGGAAGTCTGGATGGGAGGGGGTTTGGGAGAAAATTGGTATGTGTATATGTATGACTGAGTTTCTTTGCTGTCTACCTGAAACTATCACAACATTGTCAATCTGCTATACTCCAGTGCAAAATAAAAAGTTTAATATAAAAAACGGTGTTTTGAAGAATAAAGTTTCTTAACCACCCCATACGGTATCTTCCTTAGAGATTTATAATCTACATTCTGCAAAGATCACAGTTTGTAAAATGCTAGCCTATCCAGGGCAGAGTTGATGAGCAGAGAGACCTGAATGCTTTTTATCAGTAAGTTCAAAAGGAAAAGCAGATGACACTTTGCTTAGAAGCCTGGCTTGAACTGGTTAAGCACTAAGACAAAAATTACCTACTATACATATGGCTCTGAGAAAGGGAGTGCGAATTTTACAAAAGTGAATTATGCATGGATCCTTTCCTAACATAACTTATCATCTAATAGATGATATAAAAAAGTCTGGAAAACTGATGTGAAGGGTGTAAAATGGGCCTCAAGAGAGGTACAGGTAGGATGCTATGAATATTCTGTGCTAGGAGAGATTATTACCACCCGGAGATGGGGCAGAATCAGAGAAGGCTTCATGGAGCATTGGCATTAACTACATTTTAAAGGATATATTTGAACATGGAAGGAAAGGATATTAGGTAGAGATGGATACATAGGTTAGGAAGCTAGAAGGTGTGGATCACGCTTGGGAGAACACAGCAGTCTATATTTGGGTAGAGGGTAGAGTGAGAATAGATGGTGGAAGACTGGCAAGAAAGTGATTCAGTTTAGATTATGAAAATTCCTGAATTTCAAGCTCAGGAGTTAGTTTAGTAGAAAACTACTTGATGGGTTTTCCCATCAGGGGCTCAAACAGTAAAGAATATGCCTGCAATGTGGGAGACCTGGGTTCAGTCCTAGGGTTGGGAAGATCCCTTGGAGAAGAGCATGGCAACCAACTCCAGTATAGTTGCCTGGAGAGGGGAGCCTGGTGGGGTCACAAAAAGTCAGACATGACTGAGCGAGTAAGCACATTTGGTGATAATAAGGTATAAGTAATCATTTTTGTACTATATGACAATTAGGCATATATGGCAAGCAGTTTACCTCAATGACCCTAGCCAATTGTACATTGTTACATGGAACTCAGAAGAGAGTCAAATGAGAGGAAAGGGGAGAGCTGGGCAAAGCCAACACTGCCTTCAGGTCCTTATAAAAGGAATTCAGAACAGAGCTGTTCACACTTTAGTATGCATGCTGTTTGGTATGTCCATGAAGTGTGAAATTCTTCAATTATAACAATCTTTCAGGTGCTAGGGTTTATTTGTTTCTGTCTTGTTTCTGTGTTTTTGTTTTTGTTTTTGCTTATCTATAGACCACAGATTGAATGACAAGGGTTTTAGAACAACGATCTCCAAGCTTGATAACACAGCATTATCACCTGTGGAGCTTGAACATCTACCAATGCCTGGACCTTCTGATTTAAAACAGAGCTTCTGATTTAATTTGGTCTTGGACAGGGCCTTGGCAACAGCATTTTTAAAAGTCCCCTTGGATATTCTAATGTGCAGCCAATATTGAGAACTGCTGTAGGTTATGTCTTAAGTTAGTGTTTCTCAACCCTGGCTGATACTGGAATCACTTAGGGAGTTTTAAAAATCCCTGTGCCCAGGCAGCAAGCCAGGCCAATTAAATATGACTCTCTGGAGGAAGGGCCTGGGCATCAGTATCTTTCAAAACCTCCCTAGGTTATTCTGATGGGCAGCAAAGTTAGAATCACTGACCTGGAGGGATTTAGGAATTTCTCTCTCTCCTATCCCTGGCCAGACACCTGGACCTCTATAGCTCTTTATAGAACAAGGTGAACAGGATAATCCCTTGCCAAATGTACCAAAAATGAACAGCTTGTATGTAACTCATTAATGGAAATAAGACCATTTGTCTAGGGTTTTCAAGGAGATCCAAACAGTCCATTCTGAAGGAGATCAGCCCTGGGATTTCTTTGGAAGGAATGATGCTAAAGCTGAAACTCCAATACTTTGGCGACCTCATGTGAAGAGTTGACTCATTGGAAAAGACTCTGATGCTGGGAGGGATTGGGAGCAGGAGGAAAAGGGGACAACAGAGGATGAGATGGCTGGATGTCATCACTGACTCAATGGCCGTGAGTCTGAGTGAACCCTGGGAGCTGGTGATGGACAGGGAGGCCTGGCGTGCTGCGATTCAAGGGGTCGCAAAGGACACGATTGAGAGACTGAACTGAACTGAACTGAAAGAAACAAAATTTAAATTTTTCTAAAATAAAAATTGTTGCAAAATAAATAGACCAGCGAAACTTAATTCCATTATTTTAAAAACCAGTGGGATTAGTTCAGTGGTGTCTTATAGGTCTTCTTTACTGATCAGTAAAAACATGGTCACAGAGAGCCTCACTGAAAACTGAGATAAGGCATTTAAAATTACTGTAGAATAGAGGAAAGAAAGCACTGTTTGAGTTAGTAGGATGGGCTGGGCAAGGAGAGATCAATGTAGTCAGACTTGCCAGGGGTTGCAGAGACCCTGGTTGTGTTATTGACTCACTTTTGGGTCTCTCAGTTTCATGGTTTGTCAACTGGAAAAAAAATTGACAGCTATTTATAGGGTTGTTATAAGGACATAATACACATGAGTATTTTGCTGTAGACTGAAATGTACACTGTAAGTGTCAATAATTAAAGGCAAATTATATCCAGAAAACCAGGAGTGATTATAAATGGCATTCATAGTGACCATTTCCTTATTTTCTTTAATCATTACTCATAAGCTTACAGGTGCTGGATGTTGGTACTCAGATTTCTAAATGTTTGGTTAGGGTTTAATCATTTGGGAAAAAATAAAAGACAGGAGAAAAGTTGAAAAGAAAAAAATCCTTTTCTCCACACCCTCTCCAGCATTTATTGCTTGTAGACTTTTGGATAGCAGCCATTCTGATCGGTGTGAGATGGTACCTCATTGTGGTTTTGATTTGCATTTCTCTGATAAGGCGTGATGTTGAGCATCTTTTCATGTGTTTGTTAGCTGTCTGTATGTCTTCTTTGGAGAAATGTCTATTTAGTTCTTTGGCCGATAAGAACTAAATAACTAAATAAACAATTGGGTCATTTATTTTTCTGGAATTGAGCTGTAGGAGTTGCTTGTATATTTTTGAGATTAGTTGTTTGTCAGTTGCTTCATTATCTATTATTTTCTCCCATTCTGAGGGCTATCTTTTCACCTTGCTTATAGTTTCCTTTTTGTGCAGAAGCTTTTAAGTTTAATTAGGTCCCATTTATTTATTTTTGCTTTTATTTCCAGTATTCTGGGAGGTGGGTCATAGAGGATCCTGCTGTGAAGTATGTCAGAGAGTGTTTTGCCTATGTTCTNAGAAGGCAATGGCACCCCACTCCATTACTCTTGCCTGGAAAATCCCATGGAGAGAGGAACCTGGAAGGCTGCAGTCCATGGGGTCGCTGAGGATCAGACACGACTGAGTGACTTCCCTTTCACTTTTTCATTTTCATGCATTGGAGAAGAAAATGGCAACCCACTCCAGTGCTCTTGCCTGGAGAATCCCAGGGATGGGGGAGCCTGGTGGGCTGCCATCTCTGGGGTCACACAGAGTCGGACACGACTGAAGTGACTTAGCAGCAGCAGCAGCACCAGCAGAAGCATTTAACTTTGAAATATCATCCTAGATTCTCAGAGCTAAGGGAAATAAAGTTATACACTTGGATTATCCACACCATATGATTATGTGCAGAGCTGTCATTGCAACTAGGTTAGTCATATTTAGGAAAGTCAGTCATGATATTGCATTACAGAAAAACAGAAGAAAACATGAGAATTTTCTTAATTTCTTTTTGTTTTTTAATTCAGTAGTTTTCCTTACTACTAATTACAAGATTCAACTAATACTCAGAATTGAAGTGACACCCAATACAGCCCCATACATATAGCAGCTGGCTGGAATCACTGAGATAAACAGATATAGGGATATGAGAAAAGTCTTGAATGTTACACTCGGTCTATAACCCTTTTACAGCTGGGATACAATGATATAATCTGTGTAAAAATATCTAGTATTGTCCTTGACACTTGTTATGCCACTGATTTTGGTACTCTCCCCCATGGTAATATAAGTGAAGCATATTTGGAGCCTGTATTATGTGACAGGCAATGCTTTTAGCCCTTCACCAGTATTGGTCTACATTATATTTATAAAAACCCCAGGAATAATATATAATCATTCCCATTTATTTCATGAGGAAATTAAAAAGTACAGAGAATTTAGGTATTTGCTTAGCATTACATAGCTAACAGGTAACAAATCTAGAACTCCACCCTAGGCAGTTGGGTTTTGAGTTTATGTGATTTTGTTAAAGAAATATCATTCTTACCTGATTCAAAGCTCTTTTATAATTTGATTTTCAGTGAGAAAGCAAAAGAAGACAGTTGTACTGGAAATTGCCTAAACAAAATAAATATGATATTCTATTAATTCATCATCATGCTCATGCTCAGTCATGCTCAGCTCTTTGTGACCGCATGGACTGTAGCCTGCCAGGCTCTTCTGTCCCAGGGATTTCCAAGGCAGGAATACTGGAGTGGGTTGCCATTTCCTCCACCAGGAGAACTTCCCGACTCAGGGAGTGAGTCTCCTGCAGCTCCTGCATTGGCAGGCAGGTTCTTTACCACTGAGCCACCAGGGAAGCTCCATTCTATTAATTAGACCCCCATTATCCTCAACAACCCATATGTCACCATAAAAAAAAAAGCTCCTTTGTTAACTTTCTCCTGCCTCAAAACACTCAGGAAGGCAAAGGAATCATAGGCCCTTTAAATTATTGCTCATAGGTATCGTACCATATATTCACGTATTTTGCTGTCAACTCTTTCCCTGTCACAGATCCTCATTTTGCTAATGAGGAAAATGAGGTCCAGAGAAAGAAATTTATGAAACCATGAATTAAACTGAGCTCCGGAAGCTAAGAGTAAGACACGACTGTGCAAGTTCACTTGCACTTTTCATTTTCATGCATTGGAGAAGGAAATGGCAGTCCATTTCCTGGAGAATCCCAGGGATGGGGGAGCCTGGTGGGCTGCCGTCTCTGGGGTTGCACAGAGTCGGACATGACTAAAGTGACCTAGCACCAGCAGCAGCAGCTGGAAGCTTATATTAGCTAAAAGTTATAGCTCCTCCGAGGGTCAAGAGTCATGAGTCATTTGTTTCAGCATCAAGTCCATATTCTGTGTTCTAATAAATTGTATTGAAATCCCAGTGCCTTCGCTGTTTCGTCCTCTGAGGACCTCAGACTTTAGTGACTGAGTAGATCATGCAACTCCTACTTTTGATAGTGTCTTTAATTTCTCATCCATTTGATTTTTTCTATAGTCTTTATATCTTTGTATGTGGGAAATAAGATAGGTAACCTCCACATCTTTCTTAATTAGTATTTGGCATGACATCACTTTTCTGTTCCTGGTTTTTATTGCCTATGTTCTCGAAACTTTGTTAAGTATTTACTAAATTACTTCTTGGCCAGGTTTAGTGCTGGCTATTGGGCAAAGAGTGAAACGACTGAGTGACTGAACTGAACTGAACTGATTGGACATGAGTGAACCAGGTTAATATAGCCCACATCCTCTAGAGCTTACGGTCTAATAGGATGCATAGACAATTAAACAGGAGGTTATAGCTTGGAGTGGTAAATCTGTGATGAGGTATTTAGATCCATGTGAAGTGGAGTCAGGAGAACCTTCATAGAGGAGCAAATCTCTGATCTGAGACATAAAACAATTATCCAAGTTCTGTAAGGGCAGGGACAGACCTGTTTCATTCATCTAAATATCCTTAATACAGTATCTGTATATAGTTCAAATTGAACAAATATTTTTGAATGAAGAGATGTACACAAAGTAAAGAGATTGACAGAGACTCCCTCCTTGACCAAAATTTAGTCAGGAGCCCTCTCATTTTGATCTTGAGACTCCTTGGAAAAGATCCTGATGCTGGGAAAGACTGAAGGCAAAAGGAGAAGAGAGTGACAGAGGGTAAGATGGTTAGATAACATCACCAGCTTTGTGTCGTGCTGTGCTCAGCTGCTCAGCCATATCTAACTCTTTGTGACCCCATGGATGTGAATTTGAGCAAACTCAGGGAGACAGTGGAAGACAGAGGAGCCTTGTGTGATACAGCCCATGGGGTCACAAAGGGTCAGATATGATTTAGTGACTGAATGACAACAATAACTTACCCTAGCCTCCTAAGCCCAGTTTTAGCAGAGAATCTACTAAGCCAGTGTATTGACAACACCCCACCATTAGTATCTGATCACTTGGCCCAATTTTATCAAAGATCCTTCTATCTCTGATAGAATTATTCTTAGTAATTCTGTATCCATTGGCCCCCCCTTTCTGCTCATTGGCTATAAATCCCCAACTGTCTTTACTGTATTTGGAGTTTGTTCTGAGTCTCCTGAAATTATGTGCAAAACTATGTATGTGTTTAGTATTACAGATATTCATTTTACCTGGGAAAAAGTTCTATATCATTAGTTACATTCTCCAGGTATCTGTAACCTTAAAAAATACTACAAACCACAGCATACTTATTTTCATGTAGAATATATCGATCTGTATGGTTTCAAGTTGATAGCTCCCAGATGTATTTATCATTTTCAAACTTTCTTCTATATTCTGTATTTTTGTCTGCCACATTAAGATTCAAACTCCACACCCTTAACCCTTTCATCTCTACTATTCCAACTCCTATTCAATTTTTTTCCTCATTTTTTTTCCCTTGGAGTAAACTTTTCAAAGTCTTCTCTACCTTTGTAGCAACTCTACAATTAAATGCCCAAAGTGTTTTTTTCCTGAAAATGCTATGTGTTGTCAAGTTTTTCCTAGTCTGATTCTGAACCACATTAACTTTGTAGTGAAATTTCCACAAGAACTTCTTAACTGTTCTCCTATCCTCTGGCTCTTTTGTTTTCAGTTAGTCTATCCTTCATGGCATTGCTATATTTTATCTTTAGTGGGTTGCTCTCATACTCCCAACTCTATATCATTTATTGGCTGAAACCCTTTACCCATTATGAAAGGTCCTTTGACACCACTTTATTTTTCTGTGTATTTGTTACACTCTGTGATCAAGGGTAAGAACAATTGTCTTGACAGTTCCTCTTCTTCCCAACAAATTGCTCAGTCTGGGCTCCAAGTAGTCTAAGCATAGTCTCATTTTATTTCTTGAGACTGTCCTTCCACTCTCTTTCCTGCCTATCTAAATCCTGGCCATTTTTCATGTTTTAGTTCAAGTTCCGCTTATTTCAAATGAGACTTCTCTAATAAAAATTACCTTTCACTGATAGTTCTATCTTTTAACATCTTACTGCATAGATTGTTAGTTTATCCCTTTGTAGTTTTCTTATGTGTGTGTGTGTGTTGTATGTGTGGGCACATATACATATGCACTGTTTTGTCTTCCCAGGCATATGGCAGGAACAGGACTTGTCACACCCTTCCCACCACCAGACCATTTTAAAAATGTAAAATATATTTAATAAATAATAAGCAATTTTAGCAATACATTATGTAGAATTTTAAATCTAAATTCTTAATTACTTTTGAGAGGTCCTGACTGAGGTAACCATGTACACTTCAGTTCTTTAGAGTAGCAATGTGCTGTTTTTGACAAGCTATCAATTCCCATACATAAGGAACTAGATACATAAATCAATAAGGCACTTGTTATTTTCAAATTACATCCTCCTGCAGGACATTCTTTGTGAATAAGTTCCTCATTGAATCAGAAATTATACCATTCCCGCTGATTGTGTCATGAGTAGTAAACCTGACTCTGTAGTCTTGAATATTGTTATTTTCACAAAGACCAGGGTATGGTCTTGAGGCTTTGTAAGGCTGTTTGGAGAAGGAAATGGCAACCCACTCCATTATTCTTTCCTGGAGAATCCCATGGACAGAGGAGCTTGGTGGGCTACAGTCCACAGGTCGCGGAGTTGGACACGACTGAGAGGCTTCACTTTCACTTTGCCATCTCAACATTTTTTAAATAGTTCTGCAGAGATACACTTTCACACATACATTGAAAGTTTTGAATATTATTTTTCTCCCTGAACTTTGTATGCAAAATATACCCATGGCTGCTGCTGCTGCTGCTGCTGCTAAGTCGCTTCAGTCGTGTCCGACTCTTTGCGACCCCATAGACGGCAGCCCACCAGGCTCCCCCGTCCCTGGGATTCTCCAGGCAAGAACACTGGAGTGGGTTGTCATTTCCTTCTCCAAGGCATGAAAGTGAAAAGTGAAAGTGAAGTCGCTCAGTTGTGTCTGACTCTTAGCGATCCCATGAACTGTAGCCTCCCAGGCTTCTCCATCCATGGGATTTTCCAGGCAAGAGTCCTGGAGTCGGGTGCCATTATGAAACAAATAAACTATGTATGCTGCTTTCCCACTTTCTGATCCAAAAAAACACGACTAAGCTGAATTTTAACCTTAACAACATCTTACCTCAGAGAATAATTATAGAAACAGTTTAAGCAGTCATTTCAGAATGTCCTAGAGAAAGAAAACAATGAGACAAAGTGGAATAGTAATAATAAGTATTTATTCATTACTATATTCTTGGCTCTGGTGCACGCTTGCTATCAGCTTTTTATTCTTCAGTTCCAAAGTGAAATACCTGGTGAGCTCATAGAAATAGAATATTGAAGCTTTATGGGACTTTAGAGATTAACTAGTCCAACCACCTAATATTATAGAAAAGGACACTAAAGTGAGGAAATGGCAGTGAAGTTGTCTAAAGTCACAGAAGAGTTTAAAAGCAGTTTAACTGGGATTAAAAATACAGTTTTCATGACCTTTCCCCAACTAGTAATTCCATTTTAATCCTTGCTAATGTGAAAGGATGAAATTTGCAAATTTGTGCTGAGGTCTGATCTCAAATCAATGAAGACTATTTATACAACCTGGGATGAAGTTCTAAGTATTATAATGGTGTCACACCCAGTGAATTGTGAGGGATGGAGGGTCAAGTACCCATGATGGCTACAGCTAGCAGAGCTTCTTCTCTTTTGCTCTGACTGCTCTGGAGCTGGCTGACCATGTTGATGCCCTTGAATAATGAGTATTATATAAACCTCATTCTGAGTTTCTTCTTTTGGAAAGAGGTTACTCAACTAGGATAATTGTGTAATATTGTGTCACTGCAGACTGTATTTTATGTTTAATAATCCTACATAAAGAAAGGCTGATTTGTAGGGTGTTATTTCTGAATCACATTAGACAAAGGTATTCTAAATCCCATCAGTGAATTCTCCTGCTAGTTTACTAATTTCAGCAAGCAAATAGGTATTGTTGGCAAGCACAGCCAGCTAATATTCACACTGACAAGTTGGTAGGTTTAAGTTATAGTACTTATTACATACTCGCTGTGGTTTGTAGCTATGACTGATAAGTGATGCCATTGCAAATCATACTTTCTTATTTGTTCCAAGAGTAAATTGTCTGAAAAATTCAAGAATGAATTGACCAAATGTTGAGGTCTATTTAAAATATTATGGAATTTGATAAAACACTCTTGCCTCTTGTATAATTTGGTCCTTATAGTAATCCTGCTAGGCAATAATAGGTACTATTGTCCTGTTCATCAAGAAGTACATTCAGGATTGGATGAATGAAGGAATTTGCCTAGTTTCATAGCTGTTAAGCATTCACTTTGACTCCATCCCAGACAGTCTAACTTCAAATTCAGTGCTTCAAACACATGTACACACAACTTAGTTTCATTATATATGTATATATATGTATATATATATATATATATATAGAGAGAGAGAGAGAGAGAGAGAGAAAGAGACTACTAACATGTATACACACACATATAGATTAATACATGTAAATATAATTATATGAGTACTCTATATTATTAATGTTTTATTCACATCGGTAGGGTTTCATATGTATATATGGGCTTCCCTGATAGCTCAGTTGGTAAAGAATCCATTTAAAGAATCCAGCTGCAATGTGGGACACCTGGGTTTGATCCCTGGGTTGGCAAGATCCCCTGGAGAGGGAATGGTTACCCACTCCAGTATTCTGGTCTGGAGAATTCCGTGGACAGTATAGTTTATCGGGTTGCAAAGAGTTGGAAACCACTGAGAGACTTTCACTCACTCACTCATATATATATATCAGTTCAGTCCAGTCACTCAGTCGTGTCTGACTCTTTGTGACCCCATGAATCGCAGCATGCCAGGGCTCCCTGTCCATCACCAACCCCCGAATTTCACTCAGACTCACGTCCATCAAGTCACTGATGCCATCTAGCCATCTCATCCCCGGTCGTCCCCTTCTCCTCCTGCCCCCAATCTCTCCCAGCATCAGAGTCTTTTTCAATGAGTCAACTCTTTGCATGAGGTGGCCAAAGTAGGAGTTTCAGCTTTAGCATCATTCCTTCCAAAGAAATCCCAGGGCTCATCTCCTTCAGAATGGACTGGTTGGATCTCCTTGCAGTACAAGGGACTCTCAAGAGTCTTCTCCAATACCACAGTTCAAAAGCATCAATTCTTTGGTGCTCAGCCTTCTTCACAGTCCAACTCTCACATCCATATATGACCACAGGAAAAACCATAGCCTTAACTAGACGGACCTTAGTCNCAACATGTCAAACACAACATGTTAACAACTTACAACAGAGTTGTACATTCATTCACAAATCAGCTCACAAGGTCCCTGTGGAGAAACCCTGGGAAACTGTTCTGTGAAGGGACCCTAAGGCAGTGAGCCTTCACTGAGCCTTGGCAACGTGTAGGGTGACCTTTCCAATGTACAGAATCCCCAGCAAAATGACCTGAGCAGACTACAAAATTTATACTCTGCTTTTGCCCTGACTTACGATACTTCTAACCATTGAATAAATATCACAAGTAAACACTCCAGAAGATAGGAAGGATGTTATAAAATCTAGAGAGTTTACAAACTCTTTTGCAGCAAAGATATTCATTAGATGTGAATTAAAAAATAAAGCTTGAGGGACATGTCAGCTTCCTCTTGGGAACTTATTATTACTCCTTTTCAAAGGTTTCTTCATTTAAAAAAATTTCTAGGAGTAAGCAATGAATAATTAAGGAATAACAAATTTCTGTCCTACAGGGTATGATAGGGACCAATTCTGTCTGAGAAACTAGTAAGTCATATAAATATTACATCTGGGTCAACAAATGCTTGTTCAAAAATATCTGTGCTATTTGCTGTTTACCCTGATTGTCTTGGATAATAGTCACTAGGCAACAGGCTGGTTTGCTCCATTGGGCATGGTGGCTGTTAGTTAAATTGTTATATAACACGTCAAGGCCTGCTCTCCATTACAGAGACCAACTAAAATGAATGCTGTCAGCCAAGAAAGCCAGAATCAAGTGAAAGCAGTGTCTGGATGAGCACTTTGCATTTTCCAAAGCTTTATGCAAATATATTGGTAACATCACTTGTTTACTTTGATTAAATTAATTTATGGCAGATTACACAAAATTTCCCTTTAATCTGCCACAAATTAATTTGATCAAAGTAAATATAAATATATAAAAAGTATACATACGCACACACACATATAAACAGTTGATCCTTGAATAAAATGAGTTTGAACTATACAGGTTTTCAAAATTTAAGTACTATGTAATCTGTGGTTGGTTGAATCCCAGATGCACAACAGGGATATAGACTTACTGTAGTTATATGTGATTGGGATGCTAACCCCTGAAATTATTCAAGCGTCAACTGCACATACTGTGTGTTTTGGTTGCTCCGTCGTGTCTGACTCTTTGTGACCCCATGGACCATAGCCCACCAGGGTCCTCTGTCCATGGGATTCTCCAGGCAAGAATACTAGATTGGGTTGCCATTTCCTTCTCCAGAGGATCTTTCCGACCTAGGACTTGAACCTGAGTCTCCTGCATTGCAGGCAGATTCTTTACCATCTGAGCCACCAGAAAAGCCCATATACTATGTATTCTTTTAAATGAATTATGTGTCTCACCTATCTCACCAAATGTCTGGTGAAAGTAATCTACTAATGACCTGAAAACTATCTTCTGTGATATCTGTGAAGCTGATAACCAGGAAAATCCTGACAGAACACTAGGGTTTTTTTTTTTTTTTTTTCAACTTTTCTTTGAAGAATAAGCTTAAAACCCACACCAATCAAGTATATAGCTTGATGAATTTAACAAACTGATTAATCTTTCTAATTGGTGCCCAGCTTAAGAAATAAGCTGGCTTAAAACTCAACATTCCAAAAACTAAGATCATGGCATCTGGTTCCATCACTTCATGGCAACTAGATGGGGAAACAGTGAGAGACTTTATTTTGGGGGGCTCCAAAATCACTGCAGATGGTGACTGCAACTATGAAATTACAAGAGGCTTGCTCTTTGGAAGAAAAGCTATGACCAACCTAGACAGCATATTAAAAAACAGAGCCATTACTTTGCAACATACTCTGTCAAAGCTATGGTTTTTCCAGTAGTCATGTATGGATGTGAGAGTTGGACTATAAAGAAAGCTGAATGCTGAAGAATTGATGCTTTTGAACTGTGGTGTTGGAGAAGACTCTTGAACGTCCCTTGGACCTCAAAGAGATCAACCAGTCCATACTAAAGGAAATCAATCCTGGGTGTTCATTGGAAGGACTGATGCTGAAGCTGAAGCTCCAAGACTTTGGACTGCTTGATGTGAAGAACTGACAATTTGAAAAGACCCTGATGCCAGGAAAGATTGAAGGCAGGAGGAGAAGGGCACAACAGAAGATGAGATAGTTGGATGGCATCATGGACTCCATGGACATGAGTTTGAGCAAGCCCTGGGAATTGATGATGGACAGGGAGGCCTGGCATGCTGCAGTCCATGGAGTGCAAAGAGTTGGACATTACAGACAGACTGAACTGAACTGAATTGAACTGAAGGGGACAGTGACTGGATGAGAGAAGTTACTCACAAAATAGGCTTGAGGGGAAGGATAGAGTGGGTAGGAATGAAAGGAATCGGAGATGAAATTAAGAATTCTGTCGTAAAGTGGTTCTTCCTATTTTTCCTCCTTAAAGACAGAGATACTCACAATATTCTTAAAGAAATGCAGATAGCCAGTTGAAGTGTGTCTGGTGTTCTTAGAAAAAATATATTTGCAGAATTGGAAGGGTGCCTCGTTTTGAGCACTTGTGTGGACACTGCTCAGCAAACACCTACCACTGATGAGTATGTCTGATGAAGACCACAGCTTGACCATTTTGAAGCAGACTGAGAACACTTTGCATTTAATATTATGATAAATGACAACTTGGGAAATAGTCAATCCAGTTTATACTAACTAATGTGTGTGGACTGGGGAGGAAGATCAGGGATGCAGTAGGAGGAGAATGGCAGAAGGAAAGAGATGAGGATGTATTTTAGAAGGTTCTATAAAGACAGAATTGCTAGCTAATAAAAACCACACCACCATCCTCACTTTGCTACCTGTCATTTGTATACATACTTTTGTGTGTTGTATTTACTAACATTGGTCATATTATAATGTGAGTTCTGTATTTTTTCAAATTGTCCCCTTGTGTTGCTTGTTAAAGTCCTAATTAAAAACTCTACTTCTGATGTTGCTCGTGAGTGGTTTTGAACCAGATAGCCCTATCTAACAGACAACTGAAGTAAAGAGTGGATAAATAAATGTGGATAAATAAAATAATCACTGTGCAAGTAATTAAAAAGACTGTTCTGTTTTGGAAACATGGTTTTTTTAATGTAGCAAAGTTTCATGTCTGCCTTATTAGGCTAAATCTACTTTTATTTTTTGTCTCAGTACAATATGTTCTTTTAGAGGATTAAGCAAAGACATCAGATACAAGAGCCAAGCTGATAGAAGAGATGAAACTTCTGTAACAGAAAGAACACTGGTTAGACAAACAGTGCACGAAGGAGAATGTATTCCTTGTGCATTTAAAATCTCTTGCTCATAGTACCAGACCAAACTTGGGTCTGCTTGAATTCTACACTCAGCACAGCCAATCTACTGACAGCAAGTTGTGGTGGATGAAATTAAGGCATTTATTGAAGGGCCAAGTAAGGAAAATGGCCAGCTAATGTTCATATGCCCCAAACCCCTCAATAGATTTTGGGAAAGAATTTTTAAAGATAGTGTGAGGGAAAAAGTGGCAGGGTGACTGATCAGCTCATAGACGTTCTGATCAATCCATGACGAGATAATAGGGTGGTGTTTGGGAATATCAATGATCAATTTTCTGCCTCCAATCAGTCTGGGGTCTATGTGTTGGTGATCAGTATGCAGTTAGCGTCTTCCACCTGCTGTGAGTTTTAATGTCTGAAAAGCATCTCAAGGATATGGCTTTAGCTCCTGAGGAGGAACTGAAGGTCCTTGACTTTGCTTTATAACTAATCTATTTTTATTATTTTGTCCTGTTTGACTGTTTTTCTTTATTTTTTCACTTCTCTGATTAAATTTGGTCTTTGGAACTTGAGGAAGTTCTAAGAGGCTAAAACTTGAGGTGAGGGACTTGGCGGGGGCAGGGGGTGGTTTCTGTTGCCAGGAAGGCCCCACATAATCCTGCTTGGCTTCATGCAAAACAAGAAATATGTGGTTTTGATTTGCATTTCTCTGATGATGAGTGATGTTGAGCATCTTTTCATGTGTTTGTTAGCCATCCGTATGTCTTCTTTGGAGAAATGTCTATTGAGTTCTTGGCCCATTTTTTGATCGGGTCGTTTATTTTTCTGGAGTTGAGCTGTATAAGTTGCTTGTATATTTTTGAGATTAGTTGTTTGTCAGTTGCTTCATTTGCTATTGTTTTCTCCCATTCGGAAGGCTGTCTTTTCACCTTACTTATAGTTTCCTTTGTTGTGCAGAAGCTTTTAATTTTAATTAGATCCCATTTGTTTATTTTTGTTTTTATTTCCAGTATTCTGGGAGGTGGATCATAGAGGATCCTACTGTGATTTATGTCAGAGAGTGTTTTGCCTATGTTCTCCTCTAGAAGTTTTATAGTTTCTGGTCTTACATTTAGGTCTTTAATCCATTTTGAGTTTATTTTTGTGTGTGGTGTTAGAAAGTGATCTAGTTTCATTTTTTTACAAGTGGTTGACCAGTTTTCCCAGCACCNTGAAGAATTGATGCTTTTGAACTGTGGTATTGGAGAAGACTCTTGAGAGTCCCTTGGACTGCAAGGAGATCCAACCAGTCCATCCTAAAGGAGATCAGTCCTGAGTGTTCATTGGAAGGACTGATGCTGAAGCTGAAACTCCAATACTTTGGCCACTTCATGCGAAGAGTCGACTCATTGGAAAAGACTCTGATGCTGAGAGGGATTGGGGACAGGAGGAGAAAGGGACGACCAGGGATGAGATGGCTGGATGGCATCACCAACTTGCTGGACATGAATTTGGGTGAGCTCCGGGAGTTGGTGATGGACAGGGAGGCCTGCCGTGCTGCAGTTCATGGGGTCACAAAGAGTCGGACATGATTGAGTGACTGAACTGAAGTTAGTTCTATTATTAATTTTTTGCTGCTGCTGCTGCTAAGTCACTTCAGTTGTGTCCGACTCTGTGTTACCCATAGACAGCAGCTCACAAGGCTCCCCCATCCCTGGGATTCTCCAGTCAAGAACACTGGAGTGGGTTGCCATTTCTTTCTCCAATGCATGAAAGTGAAAAGTGAAAGTGAAGATGCTCAGTCATGTCTGACTCTTAACAACTCCATGGACTGCAGCCTACCAGGCTCCTGCATCCACGGGATTTTCCAGGCGAGAGTACTGGAGTGGGTTGCCACTGCCTTCTCTGATTAATTTTTTGAGCAACCTCTATAGTATTTTTCAATAGTGGCTGCTCCATTTTACATTCCCTCAGCAGTGAGAAGTGTTCAAATTTCTCCACATTCTTGCCAACACTTGCTATTTCATATCCATTGTGTCATTTTTCACGATAGCTAAGGAATATGGAAACAAAGGTCTATTGATAGGTGAATAGATTAAGAAAATGTGGTATATACATACGATGGAATATTGTTTATCCTTAAAAGGAAGAAAATCCTATCATTTGGAACAGCATCAATAGATATGGAAGACATTATGCTAAGGGAAATGTCAGTCACAAAGGGACAAATACTGCATGATTCCATTTATATGAGGTGTCTAAAATAGTCACATTCATAGAAGCAGAGAATAGAATGGTGGTTACCATTGGATGAGGGGAAGAAAGAAATGGGGAGTTGTTCATTGGGTATAAAGCTACAGTTATATGAAGTAAATAAATTCAAGGTATCGGTTGCACAACATTGTGCCTGTGGTTAATTGTATGATGCTATGCACTTAAAAACTTAATAAGGTAGATCTTATGTAGTGTTCTTACCAAAAAAGAAGTAGCAGCAGCAGGAAGGGGGCATAAATATTTTGGAGATGATGGATACGTTTATTACCCTGATTGTGGTGTGGTGATGTATGCATATGTCCAAAGTCATAAAAAATGTATCCATTAAGTAAAGTAAGCTACAAGGATGCATTGTATATTGGGAATGTAGTCAATATTTTATAACTACAAATGGAGTATAACTTTTACGATTGTGAATCACCATGTCATACACCTGTAACTTACACAGTTTTGTACAGCAACTATATTTTAATAAAAACATGCAAAAACCACACATTAAAAATATACTTTTTAAAATTGAAGTGTAGTTGATTTACAGTCAAATGTCTAGCACAGTGATTCAATGTTTTTATAGATTATATTCCATTTAAAGGTATTACAAAATAATGGCTATATTTCCCTATGCTGTACAAAATATTCTTGTTGCTTATTTATTTTCTATATAGTAGTCTGTGTCTCTTAATCTCATACTCTTATCTCATCCTTTCCACTTCCCTCTCCCCACAGATAGCAATTGGTTTGTTCTCTATATCTGTGAGTTGGTTTTGTTTTGTTACATACATTTGCTTATTTTTTTTAGATTCCATATATGTGATAAGATAGTATATTTGTCTTTCTCTGTCAGACTTATTTTACTAAGCATAACACTTCCATCCACATTGCTGCAAATAGCAGAATTTCATTTTTAATGACTGAATAATATTCATTGCATATTTTATATCTATATATGTTGTTGTCTTTTTGTCACTATGTCATGTCCAACTCTCGCTACCCCATGGACTGCAGCCTGCCAGGCTCCTCTGTCCACTGGCATTTCCAAAGCAAGAATACTAGAGTGGGTTGGCATTTCCTTCTCCAGGGAATCTTCCCAATCCAGGGATTGGACCCACATCTTCTGCTTGGCAGGCAGGTTTTTACCACTGAACCACCAGGAAAGTCCCCTCCTCTTTGCGACTTCATGGACTGTAACTCACCAGGCTCCTCTGTCCATGGAATTCTCCAGGCAAGAATACTGGAATGGGTAGCCATTCTTAGCCATTCCTTTCTCCAGAGGATCTTCCTGACCAAGGGATCAAACCCAGGTCTCCTGGATTGCAGGCAGATTCTTTCCCAGCTAAGCCACCATACAGGCTTCCCTGGTGGCTCAGAGGTTAAAGCGTCTGCCTCCAATGTGGGAGACCTGGGTTCGAAGCCCATTTACACACACACACATCATTGCAGTTTTTTTCCCCCATTCAATAGTTTGTCTTTTCATTTTGCCAATTATTTGCCATGCAAAAGCTTTTAAGTGTAATTATGTCCCATTTGTATATTTTTGCTTTTATTTCTTTTGCCTTAGGAGACAGATCCAAAAATATATTGCTACAATTTATGTCAAAAATGTTATGCTATCTTCGAGTAGTTTTATGATTTCTGCTCTTAAATTTAAGTCTTTAACCTATTTTGAGTTTACTTTTGTATATGGTGTGAAGAGATTTTCTTATCTCATTCTTTTGCATGAGGCTGTCCAATATCCTGGGATAATTTATTGAAGAGATTGTTTTTTCTCCATTATATATTCTCGCCTCCTTTGTCATAGAGTAATTGACATAAGTGCATGGGTTTATTTCTTGGCTACCTATTCTGTTCCATTGATCTATGTATCTGTCTTTTTGGCAATACCATGCAATTTTGATTACTTTAGTTTTATAGTATAGTTTGAAATCAAGAAGCATTATACCTCCTGATTCGTTCTTTTTTCTCAGGATAACTTTGGTGGTTCAAGGTCTTTGTGGTTCCATACAAATATTAGGATTATTTGTTCTAGTTCTGTAAAAAATGTCTTAGGGATTGCATTATATCTATAGATTGCTTTGTGTAGTATGGACATTTTAGCAATGCTAATTCTCCCAATTCAAGAACACAAGATATATTTCCATATCTTTACATGATTTTCAAATTCCTTCATTAATGTTTTATAGTTTTTCAAATATTGGGCTTTCACCTCCTTAATTAAGTTTTTTCCCAGGTACTTTACTTTTTGATGTGATTATAAAAGAAATGTTTTCTTAATTTCTCTTTCTGGTAGTTCATTATTAATACACAGAAAAGCAACATATTTCTGTATATTAGTCTTGTATCCTGCAACTTTACTAAATTCATTTATTCTAAAAATACTTTGGCTTAGAACTTATGGTTTCCTATATACAGTATCATGTCATCTGTGGACAGTAACTATTTTACTTCTTCTCTGTCTCTGAACTGAACCATTATGTGAAGCTTTCAGTGAAATATGTGCTCTTCAGTTTACCTGGTCAATGAATCTCATGATAATGTGACATTACTGTTCCCAGGTGAACCTTGAGTTTCTAATCCTTGTTCCAAAGCTTTTATCTGTATACACACAGGATTTTTCAGTCTTATTTTATCTCCCCATTTGCCTTAATTTAAGACTTCAACATTTGTTCCTTGTTCTAGTTAGGAAAATGATTTTCTTGCTTCTTATAGCATATGGTAGCTAGCTTTCAAGTTCCGTAGCTTTCAAGGTCTACTCCTGCTTCCAGAAGTAGCTGTTTGTGTAACTACAGTGGAGGTAGGAATAGTTGCCTATTTTCTTATAAACATTTAAAATTGCTTTTCAAAGTGAGCTGGCACCATGGCCATTATTAAGTTGGTGAGACAGAGAAACAAGGTTCACCACTGCCTGTGCTGTTCCTTGCCCATTTGGACCCCTGGCGTTTTTACTGCCCTGCAGCTGAACTGTGCCAGCCAGAACCATGCCTCTCTTCTCATCCTCATTGGAATCAATAAGTCTTCAGCAAGGTTCGCTCTCTGCTTCTAATACTCTTCCCTTTCTATCTCCTCTGTCATTTATGTCTATATCTTAAACCTAGGTAAGGTCAGTAAAAAGATGTTTCAAGCTTTTAAATGTTTTTCTTATCAATGAGTTTGTATAGTATTTCAATTTCACAAATGATCTAGGAGTGTCTTTCCCTGGAAATGATCTTAGACATTGAACTGAAAGTATAAAATATATGCTAATGGTGAAAAAAAGGTCAAAACGACATTACACAAATAAGTATTTTATGACCAATATAATAGCATATCAAGCCACTTTTAGAATAACTAAGCATTTCTTATAAAAAATATAAAAGGTCAAATATAATATCTCATAATGCAGAAAGAAATCCATTCAATTTTAAAGTTGTTTCTGCACTATCCAAAGTTACTTGGAGGACAAAATAACTGGGGCTAATAGACTTTAATATGTCACTTGCTTACGTGGATGATCAAAATACAAATTTAAAGGAATAAGGCAGATATTTCAAGGCTACCATGACATGTCATCAATCTCTGAAATGATTTTGTATCCAGCTTATCCTAATGCCATGATGATTTTTTTTTGTTTCAACCCTGCATATTTTTCCACCAAAGAACCAACATTCAGTTTCTATATTATTTTAACTGTACAAGAATCATCATCATAATTAATGAAACCCTATTCAGCATGGACCCCTTTAAAATCAATACGAAAGATGAGGCTTACTGGAGTCTGGAGGCAGGCAGGAGGCTTATCCTGATATGCAGCTAAATGCTTGACTTCTGTTAACTGGTTTCACCTCTCCTTTAAGAAAACACTTGCTCATTTAGGGCTTTCAAATAACCAGCATTCTGAGCCAATACCAATTCCCTCTTCATATTAAACTCAATTCTTTTATACTTTTATCATTTCATTCTACCTTCACTTTTACTTCAAGTTGTTATACTGTTCAAGATGATGGCAACTAACCATAAATGAGCAAGATGCCAAAAAGGAAGCATTTGTTATTTTCAAAGCTCTTGTTAGTAATACAATACTATTGGTCTTAATAGTTATCTCACTTTCATAACAACAATAAAACAAAAACACAGCAAAAGAAGAGATTAAAAAAAACAAACAACTGCTAAAAAAGCAATGGTTTCTTCCATAACCAAAATATTAAGATTCTGACTAGAATTAAAGATACTCTGGGCCATTACTGTTTTGATGATTTTTAGCATTTAAGTGAATTGATGTAGTATGTAAAGGTCCTATAGTAAAATGGTATAAAAACCCTTGCATGTGTTGTTGCCTTTGTCAGCAAAGCTCTTCCCTAGATGTTCCTCTGCTCTGCTCTTTTGTTAAGTCTTCAGAAAATTTTTTTAAATATTTGTGCCAATTGTCTTAAAGCAGCACAACAGTTTCCTTACAGTGCTTTGCTCTTCATCATATCATTGTTACTGATAACGCACTATACCTTTATTTACAGATTATCTACTTCACTAGAATATCTTGCCTGGAAAATCCCATGGACGGAGGAGCCTGGAAGGCTGCAGTCCATGGGGTCGCTGAGGGTCGGACACTGCTGAGTGACTTCACTTTCATTTTTCATTTTCATGCATTGGAGAAGGAAATGGCAACCCACTCCAGTGTTCTTGCCTGGAGAATCCCAGGGCCGGGGGAGCCTGGTGGGCTGCCGTCTATGGGGTCACACAGAGTCGGACACGACTGAAGTGACGTAGCAGCAGCAGCAGGGATTTCTTTTGTTTTGTTCAGTGCTCTATCCTTATAGCCTAAGATGGGGGCCTGACACAAAGCAGGTTCTCAATAACTATTTGTTGAGTTAATTAACAAAATGTGAATCCTTGAAAAATAATTACTTTATTTAAAACTATGCATGATATAATTATAGCATGATAATGAATATCCAATCTACCACTTATCTTAAATTCCAATACAGATTTATATTGGTATACACTCTTCAGTTCATCAGATACATTTGCACAAGTATTTAGTTATTAAAAAAATCAATATAACCTAGTTAAGCTAAGCAATTAAAAATGAAACAAAAATCCAAACAGCATCATTTATCTGACTTCAATGTTCTGTTTATTTCAAATACATATGTATCTTTTTTAAAATTAAAGTTTTTTTTTTTCTCCTTTTCATGGCAAAGAAATGGAATCATGAGATCAACAGAACACAAGTAAGTGACTTTAAAGCAGAAGGTGATCAGTTTACATTAGCATAAAATCTCACTTATACTTTTACCCTTTATTCTACATGAGGATCTGTAATTATTATACAGAATATCTAAAGTTGGCATATTTGATGACACTGAGAATACTTGAAAATTTTTATTATCTACAGAATCAGAATATTTTATTTGCATTTAAAAGCATGTATATTTTCTTTCAACAATTGGATCATTTAAGATGTAAAAGCTGTGCTTGCTTTTGCAACACATAGAGTAAGATGTAAATGCTATTTATTTCATAGTGTTCAAAAGTAGCTCTGAAACAAAAGTTACAGTTTGAGTTTTCAATCTAATTCATCGAACACTTGCTATATGCCATATCTCTGTGACATCTAAGGTCACCAAAAGACAGTGGTTGCTGAAAGGATTGCATAGAACAGTAGAAAAGATGATTTTTTCATTTACTCACATTTATTCATATATATATATATATATATATTCTCCCCCAAACTCCCCTCCCATCCAGGTTGCCACATAACACTGAGCAGAATTCCCCAGNTGTTTCCCCATCTATCTGCCATGAAGTGATGGGACCGGATGCCATGATCTTCGTTTTCTGAATGTTGAGGTTTAAGCCAATTTTTTCACTCTCCTCTTTCACTTTCATTTTCTCAGCAATCTTAATTCCAGCTTGTTCTTCATCCAGCTTTTCACCCAGCATTTTACACGATGTACACTGCATATATGTTAAATAAGCAGGGTGACAATATGCAGCCGTGACCTACTCCTTTCTCAATTTTGAACCAGTCTATTGTTCCTTTAACCAACTCAGACAGTTACATACTATAAAATACTTAGAAAGTTACAATCAGTTATTGTGTGTGTGTGTGTGGTTCCTGGTGGTGCAATTTCTTGTCTTGAAACTACTGATTCATAATTCAAAAAATATTAGGCTTAACATGAGCAGAATTTGTCTCATTATTAGGTAAGGTACTTGCTTTGAATTGTTAATAAAAAGAAAAGCAAAATAAATATAAGGGGAGAAAATGGTTAACAATATTTAGACCTTGAACATGCAGTCACCAGGGAATGAATAAACTACTTGTGCAGTCATCTAACCTTGTCTCAGTGGAAATCAAACATTTCCTACAGCATACATAATGTTTTATCAAACAACAGTCTGGCTTGGTGTGCCAGACATCTGGCAAAAGACACCATGTTCTAACTTTTTCTGACCTTGATCTTGTCAGAATTTTAGAATCATCAATTTTCATTTCATATTTAGTACATTAAAATGATTATATCCTATATTTAAACATACAATCAAATTATTCTCTGTTCTTATGGTAGAATTTAAGACAATAATAGTTTCAGTGATCAAATTAACATGATTTTCCTCATCTAATATCTTTCAATTTTTTATTGAAAAAATTTATGTAGTGTAACAAAATTGACCATATTAAAGTGAACAATTCAATGGCATTAGCACATTCACAATGTTGGGCCACAACTGTCTCTGTCTAATTCTGAAACATTTTATTCACTTCAAAAGGAAAGTGAAAGTCACTCAGTCGTGTCAGACTCCTAGCGACCCCATGGACTGTATGGAATTCTCCAGGCCAGAATACTGGAGTGAGTAGCCTTTCCCTTCTCCAGGGGATCTTCCCAACCCAGGGATCGAACCCAGATCTCCCACATCACAGGCAGATTCTTTACCAACTGAGCCACAAGGAAAGCCCTCCAAAAGGAAACCTCATATCTATTATGCAGAGTAATTATTTATTATCTTCTATTAAGAAAAATATCTTATGTGGAAATTTCTGGTTTTTTAAAGTCTCTGAAAACTGTCTCTCTTTCTGCATTGGCTTTTTGTCTTTTACTTACTGATACTAGCAGTCTCCCAATCTCTGACAGTTTTTCAATTTGCGTGCAAGTATATAATATTAATAATAATAATATAATATCTATTATCAATAGATATCCATAACATATGTTATGTTATAAATGTATGAAACTTGTATTCATGCCTATGTATTTTAATATGCTTTAATGTATTCTAATTGATATTTTAGTGGTAAAGAATCCACCTGTAATGCAGGAGATGAGGAGACCTGGGTTTGATCCCTGGGTCAGGAAAACCCCTCGCTGGAGAAGGAAACAGCAACTCACTCCAGTAATCTTGCCTGGAAAATTCCATGGACAGGGGAGCCTGGTGAACTACAGTCCATGGTATCACAAAGAGCTGGACACAAACGAGTGACTAAACAACAACAAATTGATATTTCAATATATTCATACATTTACTTATTTAATTTTAATATAGTCAAAACTATCTGTCTTTTTCTTTATGTTTTATAATTTCCAATTCCTGTTTTCAAAAATTCCTTCCTATAATGAAATAATAGAAAATATTTTCTTTTAAAATATTAATAAGGCTTACTTTTCAAGGCTTTACTCTGGGACATATACTGTGTACACTGTAATACAGGAAAGTTTTTTACATATGTGGACCCAGTTGATTGAGAATCATTTTTTATTGCCAGTTCTTTATGTCTGATCTATTATACTATCTCTCTCCTTAATATGTTGCTGTCTGCATGTAGGTTTAGGGAGATGCATAAGTTATCTAGTCTAACACCCTTACTTAATAGGGACAAACCAACAAGATTCTGGCCAGAGCATGTACTGTAGGAATGGAAAAGTTATTTTTGTTAATGGACAGAGATTAAGCAAATGCCTGGCCAGTAGTCTGATTCTTGTTACCATACTTGCTGTGTATATTTTGTATACAAAAATAATGCCTGGTTTCCTAAAACGTTTTGATAAAATAGATATGTAAGATTTGGATGATGTAGTAAATATACTGAATAAGCACATTAATTCAAAAGAAAACTTAAAACATTTGCCACCACTAGCTTTACAGGTATAGGTCAGACAATTTTGTGATGCTCTGTAATTTCTTTTACATTTCAAATAAATACAATGGAGGGCGAAGGATGGTCTCCTATTATATTTGGCCTGAATGCAACAGTTATGTTTGAAATCTAGTTTCCACTTTTATTAGCATCATGACTATCGAAAAAAAGTACTGAATCACAATTTTCTCATTTGCATTACCCTTAAATAAGATTGGTTAGGGTATTAGTTGAGATGACACATATCAATAGGACCATGAGGCCAGAAGGGAAAGCTCTTATCCTCTACCATGATAATTGAGTCCTACAAGGGAATAAATACTCCTTCTTGCCTGACAAGAACTAACCAAAGTTAGCTCACAAGAGAGTTAGCTCTCAAGAGCTAACAAGAGAGACAGACCCAAGTCAGCCAATTAAAAGCCATGGAGACTTTGTTTACTATAGCCCTCCTGACTTCCTTGGTAAAAGAGTTCTCTCTGATTTGTGCATGATTCACCACGGTTGCAGACCCTGAATTGCAATTCTTTGCTGATCCTGAATAAACTCAGTCTTGAAGAAGAAATAATTAGCAGTCTTTTTGTTTTAGATCAGTAATAGTAAGCAATTGCTTTATCACATTTGTTGAATAGTGTATCTTTTCCCCAGTTATTTATAATGTTCCTATGTCATTTATTTAGCTTCTTTGTTTGTGTGAATTCGTTTTGAGTCACTCTAGTCTGTCCCTTTGGTCCATTTATCATCTCCTGTCTTAATAACTACAGCTTTATGGTAACCCTGGTTATCTCTCAAGATAATAACCCTGATTATTTTCTTAATAACCACAGCTTCATGGTAACCCTGGCTATGTTTTATTCTGCATTTTCCAAGAAGCAGAGACTACAGTAGAAGGCTTATGTAGTACAACCTACTGGGAAGGAGAAATGAGAGACAAGTGGAGTGAGGGACTTCTAGGAGGATGAGCTCTTAAGTGTAACTGATTACTGGACAGTCCTCAAATAAGTAATCTACTTTGAGTCTCAGACTTTACAAAGGGGGAAAGAAAAATATTTATTCATAAGATACTTATTCTCGTGCCCTTTCATATTCTCCATGATTTGAGACTGATCAGAGTTTGATGACTTGGCGTAAACAGGGAAACTCTGAGGTAGGAGGCAAAAAGGACACAGCAAATGCATGAGCTGAGGCAAGTGAGGTTAGAGCACACATGTGGTGAGAAGCAGATGTCTCTGACTTCAATGAAACAAAAGCCTGGGGCAGGAGGCAAAGGAAATCAAGAGTGATGCTCACGTGATATACTTTTCAACTTGTTTTTGTTCTGAAAAATGTTCCTCGCTATTTTTATTCTTTATATTCAACGTGAACGTTAGAATCAGATTATCAAAAATTTTTATTTGATTGGAATTACATTAAATGGATAGATTTTTCTGTGGAAAATCATTTTTATGACACTTAGTCTTTCATCTAGTACATACAAATATCTTTCCATATATTTTAGTGTTATTAATTATATCTTTACAAGATTTTATCACATTTACCACTAAAGATTTGCAAAATTCTGTATGTCATTCCTGCAAATCTGTGAAGTTTTGTTGCCATCATCAACAGGTGGATGGATGAATAAGTTATTTCATATCCATACTGTGTCATGCTACAGAGCAATTTAAATAAACTAACTCTATTTATGTGTATCAACAAAGATGAAGTTCTAAAAACGTAAGATCATGGCAAAGAAACAAGTTGGAAAAACATGTGCATAGCACGATAGCATTTATATCAAGCTTAAAGCATACAAAACAATATAATTATCTTCAATGAGAGAAAAATATAGGGGGTAAATGTAGGTGACCATGAATGGCTCTGACACATGCAACATAAAGCCTATTTAAGACCTTTTGAAAAGGAAGGCAATGGGACACACGAGTACCTGGGGGATTCAATCCTGCCTGTAATGTTGCACAGTAAAAATTATTTTTTGATAACCTCATGAAGAAGTGGCTAAATTTCAACATACAAAGTGATGCTTACACAGTTACATGTTAAATATTTTTTTCACGATTAAAGTTCTTTGGGATCAGATGTCCTCAGGCTTGTAGGCACTCCCCAAAATTATTTAAGTTTTGAGTTATTTTGTTCACTTTCTTCTGCAGTTGTTTCTGATAGCCATAGAAAATGAGGATGGCATGCTTTGGGTTAAACCTGAGATGGGTGTAAGCAACATCATTTTTAAATGCAGCTAGGTCCTCTGATTTCATTCATTCAGAAATATATCTGTATCTGCATATACCACTTCCAAATGGACTGTCCTTTACTATCTAATTAAGGGGACATTTTATTCTGCCTGATCTACTTCATCTATAGATGGATGCTTGATTTGACATTTACATGATTAATTGGCTACATCTGCTTGCTGAAGAAAGTGAAAGTATTACACAGTTACTTCCCACTCTTTGTGACTCCGAGGACTGTAGCCCTCCAGTCTCCACTGTCCACGGAATTCTCCAGGCAAGAATACTGGAGTGGGTGGCCACTCATTCACAAAGCTCTGCAGCTTCTCAACTCCATTCAAACATATTACTTGTAAAGAAGAATCTAAATGTTTTCTGAGTATAAACTATTTCCCATCATATGAGCTTTAAATAATATTTCTACATAAAATATACAGCTTAAACAGGAATATATAAAATGATGCCTATACAAATATTTTTGTTGTGAGAATTATTTTTTGTGAATATTGATGTAAACTATAACTGTATTCATTTAAATTTTTTTCTTATATCAAGGTGAATCTTAATTTATTTTTATCTTCATTCTGTTTTAAAATGTTTTTCAACTCTATTTTAAAGAACAGTATTAAAAGTATGATTGATATGTAAAAATATGTATTTATCTAATTTTTGCAACTGAATGAATTTGAGGTTGAGTATACACCCGTGATGGAGAAGGCAATGGCAATGCACTCCAGTACTCTTGTCTGGAAAATCCCATGGGTGGAAGAGTCTGGTAGGCTGCAGTCCATATGGTCGCAAAGAGCCGGACAGGACTGAGCGACTTCACTTTCACTTTTCACTTTCATGCATTGGAGAAGGAAATGGCAACCCACTCCAGTGTTCTTGCCTGGAGAATCCCAGGGATGGGGGAACCTGGTAGGCTGCCGTCTATGGGGTCGCACAGAGTCGGACACGACTGAGCGACTTCACTTTGACTTTTCACTTTCCTGCATTGGAGAAGGAAATGGCAACCCACTCCAGTGTTCTTGCCTGGAGAATCCCAGGGAGTGGGGAGCCTGGTGGGCTGCCGTCTATGGGGTCGCACAGAGTTGGACACGACTGACGTGACTTAGCAGCAGCAGCAGTAGCAGCATACCCCCGTGAAACCATCACCAACATCAAGGCCATGAACATACCCATCACCTTCCGGAGTTTCCTCCCTACATCTTTATTTTTTTATATCTGGCAAGAGCACTTAATGTAAGATCTACCCTTTTAGCAAATTTGTANGTAGCAGCATACCCCCGTGAAACCATCACCAACATCAAGGCCATGAACATACCCATCACCTTCCGGAGTTTCCTCCCTACATCTTTATTTTTTTATATCTGGCAAGAGCACTTAATGTAAGATCTACCCTTTTAGCAAATTTGTAATATACTATACCATATTTTTAGCTGTCTCAGGGCTATTTTGATGATAAATTCTTTTCAGAAAGAAACCATGTGTGTGACTAGTATTCTTTTATGCATATAATCACTTTGTGGGATGGTGGATAGTTTTAGGTTATGAGTTTCCAAGCTTTAATCTACTTTAAACACTCTTCAGCTCTTAGCAGAAAGTTCTTTCTACTGGGAATAAAATGGGTACCCAGTAGCAATTTCAAGTATGGTTGTTAAAGAGAAAAGGCTGCTCAGGTGGACAGAAATGACAGTAACAAAGGAACAAGTCAGGTTGTCACATAGGGATTAGATGTAACATCTAACAGTTACATAAATATAAAAATTTATTTAAATAAAGTCAATACACAAGTCTTTTGGGGATAAGACAAAGGGGAATAACATCTTCATATTGAATAGCCTGAGAGTAAATACTGGATCCATTTCCTTGGAAACTGGCCATACCCTTTATTTCCACTAGCATCAGGAACTCACTACTTTGTGTTGACCAGATCTTTCCTATTTCTGTATTCAGACGAATTAATTACTAAAAAACATTTAACCATCTTTTTCTTTTTTTAAGATTACTGAAGAAATTGGGACTGTTAGTGCTCAGAATATTGAAACACTATCCTTGTGCTTCCATCTGACCCATGTGTTCACGCCCACTTGTGAACAGAGTTCCCCTTCCCAGAACAGCTATTCAGCCAGGTGAGAGAGGCTCTTGTTCATCCATCTTTGGCAAAGACTTGCAGAGCGTGGGATGGGGGCGTGGGTGGAGGCGCAGAATATTCCTCCATAAGATAAAGGGAGATTTGTAGTAGCTTTTGCATCTCAAGTGGAGACATTCGTCCTCCAGTACTGACATCATGGGCTCCATTCTGTGCATGTCCAGTAGTGGAGCTAGTCCGCAAAAGCGATGACTTCCTCCGGTTGTGCCGTAGGCTTCATGGCTGCCCAAGTCTGGAAGCGCTTGGTGCTCCAGCCACTCCATCGCCTTGACCAGGAGCTGGCCACTTCCCTGAGGACTCTCCTTGGAGATGAAGCTCTGAGATGTGCCCAATGCATTCCAAAGGCCCAGCCACCTCAGACTTTATTTTTTTAAAGCAGTGTAAGTTCACAACAAATTTGAGAGGAAGGTACAGAGATTACCTATATGCACGCTGCCCCCCACACACATAATCTCCCCCAGTATCAATATTCCTTATGAACTACGTTGACATACCATAATCACCTCCTTTCTGTAGTTCACTTGGTGTTATACATTTTGTGGACTGGACACATGTATAATGACATGTAGGTATTCATCATTATGGTATCATGTAGAGTATTTTCACTGCCCTATAAAACCTTTGTGCTCTGCTTATTCATCCCACCCTGATCCAAACCTTGGAAATATTTTTTCCAAAGGTATTTATTATCCTTGTAGAAACCTTTGATTAAGGGTTGGACTTTTGGTAATANCCCCCTTCTTTAATTTCTATCAACAATATTTTACAAGTTTTAGTGCAAAGATCTTGGTTTCCCTTGCTGTATTTTTCTATCGTATATGGATTTTTTAAAGGTTTCACTTTACATTTCCTTGTGGTTAATATATGCACATGGAAAGCAGTTCTTTATATTAGCTCTTTATCCTGTAACTTTTAAAATTTACTCACTGGTTTTAACAGTTGTTTTATAGATTTTTTGTTGTTATTTGTTTGTTTGGTAAGCAAAAATGACATCTAGAAGGAATAGTTTTACTTCTTTATTTGTGAACTTTATAAATTTTATTGCTTATACTTTACGTGTTCCAATTGATAGGACCTCCAAGACAGTGTTGACTAAAAACAGAGAAAGTGAGCTTCCTTGCTTTGTTCCTGATCTTAACTGACAACTGTTACTATGTGACTCAGTGGTAAAGAATCTACCTGTGCGGGAAACATGGGTCCGATCCCTGGGTCAGAAAGATGCCCTGGAGAAGAAAATGGCAACCCACTCCAGTATTCTTGCCTGGGAAATCCAATGGATAGAGGAGCCTGGTGGGCTTCAGTCCATGGGGTCCCAAGAGTCAGACACGACTTAGTAACTGAACCACCACCACATTAAGTATAATGTTAATGATATATTTTTGGGTGATATTCCTATTATTCCAATTTCACTAGAATTTTATCATGAATGAGTATTTTGTCAGTTGGATATATTGAAATTGTTGCTTTTTTTTCTTATTCTGGTAACATAGTGAATTACATAGATTGATTTTTGATTGTTAAATCAGTCTTGCAGTTCGGGGATAAAATCTAATTGTTTACATTGTATTATAATTTTATATATCATTTGGCTTAATTTTATAATAATTTGTTAAAGATTTTTGTGTCTATGTTCATGAGGGATATTGGTCATAATTTTGTTTAAAATGTCTATGTAATGATTTATGTTTATGTTAATTTCATAAATTGATTTGGGCAATGCTTTTTTCCTCTATTCTCTGAAAAAAGATTGTATACTATTGGTACTGTTCTTTCTTGGATCTTTAATATAATTCACACTTGAAATTATTTGGTTTTATTTGTATGAAGGATTTTGATAATGTTATTTTAAAATATATATATATAATATTCATATTTTGTTATTATTGCTATGTCAACTTTGTGTTATTTTTTCCAGTATATTTTTCATTTCATCTAAATTGTAGAATTTATTGCCATAATGGTATTCATATTATATTTTGGAATTTGTTTGCATAATAGTGTTCCTGTTATTTTCTTATTATTGTTTAATGTCTGATGGAATAGTAGCAAAAATCCCTCTTTTATTCATGATACTAATTTTTCCTCCCCCCTTGATTTATTTAGGAGATTGCCAATTTTACTTAACCTTCCAAAAATTAAGTTTTGTTTTTGTTAATGTTTTATTATTTGTCTGTTTTCTAGTTTCATTTTATTTCTACCCTTTATTTCTATCCTTCCGCCTGCATCGTGTTTCCTCTGATTCCTCTTGGCTATGACAATCTCTCAAACTTTCTTTGTTTTTGATGACCTTGACAGTTTTGAGGAGTAACTGTCAGATATTTTGAAGGATGTTCATCAGTGGTATTTTTCTGATGTGTTTTTCTTGATTAGACTGGAGTTACCAGTTTTGGGGAGGAAGACCACAAAGTTAAAATTTTAAAATGGCATGGAATATCATTCTCACCAAATCATATTCAGTGTACTGGCAACCTAACTTGTCACTTTTGATGTTAATCTTGGTCATTGGCTAAACTAGTGAATGTCTGGCTAATCCTTTGAAAAATTACTCTATTTTTCCCTTTTTATACAATCTTTTTGAAGGAATTCATTATGTGTGAAACACATATAAGGAGTGGGGTTGTGGTGTATCTGCTATAGAATGGAGTTTCTACATAAATCATTTAGAATTCTGCACAGGAAGTTTGTCTATTTTTTGCCATCTACATGTATGTATATATATTACAGGAAAGAACTGACTTCATGCTGGATCTGTTTCTCTTACTTTAACCTTTGCTTCTTGTTGCTTTTGTTTCTGAAGGATACTGTCCATACATAATGGCCTGCTTCAGGATACCTTTCCCCTGAATGGCAAACCAAAATGCATTTATTCAGGACCCTATCTGCCTGTGAACGGCTACAAGAAAGAAGAAATTTACATACCCCCTTCCCAAGACTGGTCATTCCAGGAGATATTTGCAAGATTAATGGCCTTTTTACTTTACTTCCTCATCTCTCCCCATCTCTGTTCTATAAAAGAAACTGGCATCCAGACCCCAATAATATGGTTATTTTGAGACATTAGTCTGCTTTCTTCTTGGTCAGCTGGCTTTCTGGATAAAGTCGTATTCCTTGCCTCAACATTTCATCTCCAATTCACTGGCCTGTCCTGTGGTGAGCAGAGGGCAAGCTTGACTTCATAACATATGGACTTTTGGATATTTGTTTTATAATTTTGGTTATAATCCAATACTACTTTATTTTGTTGCTCCAGTGGTTCCAATATTGGCTACTGGAAGATCTTCTTTCTATTTTAAAAATTTCCATGTGAGATCCCTTTCTGTACATCTCTGTCTTTTAAATGCCATATCACTTGTGTCATTTTCTTTATAATCAAATTTTTTTTTCTAAATAGAATAGATTTTATGGTGATATATTCAAAATTTCCATCCCCTTTTCTGAGCTCCAGACTCATATTCAGTTGAATTTTAGCATATGTATAATATCCTTCATGCTGCAGTGAAACCAAAAAATGTTTAATGAGATAGGATCATGCTTACTAGCCTTCAAAAACATCCCATAAAACTTAATTTAACTGCAGATTACTTGTCACTGTCTTCAAGACCTAAAACACAAAACTTCCCACTTATATCTCCATACTCATATCATTTTCTATTTCTCACGTTTGTCTCCTCTGTCTCTTGAATGTTTCTAATCTTTCTCATCATTGAGGGCTTAAAATGATTACTTCTTCTTTTTGCAATTCTCCTTACCCTTCAGGTATTAGCTTTTAAAGAAAATTCTTGGAGATTTTTCCTTAAAACTATATAGCTAGAGGTGTTCTCATCCCACAGCTATTCTCCATCTCATTAATCTACTTATTTGCTTCATCTTCTAAATCTGCTTATTTATCTAATTCTGCGGTAATCTTTTTATTATTTTGTTTCTGGCTGGTTGTCTATTACTAGAATAAAAGAGATTTTCAGCTTTTCAGCTTATTGCTATATTCAGTGTTTATAATAATACCCAGTACTTACTAGAATTTAACTGTGTGCTGAATGAATAGTTTAATAAATAAGCATTCCTATGAAAGGAATCTAAGTTTTGGTTAATCTTAAAGGGGACATTTACTCATAACTTCTGTTAGTAAAATATGAAAAACAAAGATTTATTCTCTGAATAAATGCAATAGCATTAATCAAAGAAGAGAATAAAGGTGAGAAAGTTGGCATACAAATAAAATATTCCTCTCTATATCAATTGATTTCTATCAACTGATTAAATATTAAACAGATAACATAAAAGGTCAAGTCTCAGACTTTGTCCTGAGGTGTGAATTTATTAGTTCCTTCAATTGCTTTAGCATTGAAGTAGTGTAATATTTATGGAGTTAAGATATCGCCCTGACTATGTGGAATCTTGCAGTTCCAAATTAATTTTAGGATGCTTTTTTCCGTTTCTATAAAATGTACCATTTGGAAGTTTGATAGGGATTGCATTGACTCTATATCTTGCTTTGAGTAGAATAGAAATTTTAACAATATTAATTTTTATAATTCGTGAATATGATAAATCTATTTATTTTGTCTTCAGTTATTCCATCAATGTCTTATAGTTTTCAGTGTATAGATCCTGAACTTCTTTAGTTAAAATAATTTGTAAGTATTTCATTCATTTTGGTGCTGTTGTTAATGAGATTGTTTCCTAAACTCTTTTTCTAATATTTTGTGTTAGTATAGAAAAATGTGACTGATTTTTATATATTGATTTTCTACCCTGAAATTTTGCTGAATTCCTTTATTACTTCTATGAGCTTTTTGGTGGAGTCTTCAGGGTTTTCTAATTATTAATATCACATCAGCTACAAACAGAAACAATTTAACTTTTGTTTTGATTTGTATGCCAGTTCTTTCTTTCTCTTGCCTAACTGTTCTGGCTAGGATTTCCAGTATTATGTTGAATAGAGATGGTGCGAGTGGGCGCCCTGGTCTTGTTCCTGATCTTAAAAGAGAAACTTTCAGGTATTTGTCATATAGTGTGATGCTAGCTCTGGTCTTGTAATATATGGCCTTTATTATGTTAAGGTACATTTATTCCATACCTACTTTGTTGAGTGTTTTTATCATAAAATGAGGTTGAATGTTGTCACTGGTTTTTCAGAGTCTCTTGAATGATCATATGATTTTCATGTTTCATTATGTTAATATGGTGTCTTCATTAATTGATTTGCACACATTGAGCCGTCCTTCCACTCCAAGAATAAATATCAGTGAATCGTGGTGTGTGATATTTTTCATGTACTGTTTAATTTGGCTTGCTAGTATTTTGTTGAGGATTTTTGCATCTGCATTCATTTGGGATATTGACCTGTAAAATTTTTTTTTTTTTGCAGTTTCTTGTATTGTCCTTATATGACTTTGGTTTCAGGGTAATCCTGGCCTTGTAAAATGAATTTGGAAGTGTCCCTGCCTTTTTATTTAACAATTTTGAGAAAGAAGACAAAGTTCGATGCATCAAACATCTTAATTTCAAACTGTATTACAAAGTTATAATAGTCAAAACAATATGGCAGTGACTTTAAGACATATATAAAGATCAGTGGAAGATCTCTATCTCAGGGTAGAGAGCTCTAAAATAAACCTATCCATAAATAGTCGCCTAATCTTTGGAAATGGCACAAAGAATATACAGTGTGGGAAAGGATAGTCTGCTCAATAAATTGTGTTAGTAAAACTGGATACCCACATGCAAAAGAACTAGATTCTTATTTTACACTGTAAATAAATATTAATGAATTAATACTTAAATATATTTCAATGGCTATAATGTGCTCTACTCAATTTTATATTTGGAGTGAATAAAGACATTTCAGAACCTTTTCTGTCTTAGAAGCTTATACTGATAATAACACAACCAATTCTGAAAAAACTAGGACAGAAAATCAGCATGTATAAGTTTACTTGCTCATTAAATATAGTATAAAATTAATAATATATTTAAATTAGAATTAAGGAAACTACTTAATTCTTTTTGAAATTTCTTGGTCTAATTTATTTCTTTTCCTGGAACATGATGATTTCTGAAGTAGAAACAATATTTATATATGCTTGATGAAAACTTTTATAAGGTGCTCAGCATGATATAGTCAAATCAAGAAGACCCTCATCTGTTTCATTTCACAGATATTCATATATACTCAACTGCAGCATACACAATTAGCCACATTTTTATCAACTCTCTTAGAGACTGTTATTATTTGCTCCTACTAGAGTTTTTTGGTTTGTTTTCTTAAAATGCATTCTCCTTTTAAGTAATCACTTACAGCACTGTAGTATGCTGTTTCTCTCATGTGATCCCTCTGGTTTATCCCATGCAAGAACAGAAGAGAGAACCATAATAACCATTTGCTCCACAAATGAAAAATGAATGAGAATTGGAAAAGTGAAGTGATTTACCTAAGGTCATGCCAAGAATCATTAGTTGAACAGGTATACCTACAATTATATCACACAATTTCTAGCTCTAACAGTTTAAATGGCCATGCTCTTCTGGGAATGATTTATGAAGACATCTTTCTGCCAACAGCAAGAGCTAGGAAACTTACAGAATGTCAAGGTCTTATGTCTATCTAAAAGATTAAAGTTAGGGATAAAAAAAGCAACTTGTGGCCTAAACAGAAGACTTGTTAAGAGGACGTTTTCTGATAATTTTACCTGAGGTGTCTGGATTTTTCAAAGCCACATTTTGAGGTAATGCATCTCAAATGACAGTGTGAGGTGATCAAAGTGCTGGGTTGGCTTCCCTGGCTTTGAACTTCCTTGCTTTATCAAAGGATGAATAACAACTTCAAGCATAGAGAAAGACAGGCAATTTGATTGCAGGAAGAAAAATATCCCTTTTGGAAGGGTAGAAAACCGTTACTAACTTAAAGATATATAAAATAAATATCAGAATGTACCTGAAATGATTAAGCTATGAGGGATTAGCTATTGAATTAAAATGTGTCAGTTTTTGGCATTTTGGAAAAAAGCCAAAGGCAGCATCAAAATTTTCTTAGTTGCAAATAAAAGCATCAGTGTATATGGCAATTGTTATCAAGGGGATTCAGACAAATTGAAGTGAGGTGAGATGTGGATTACATCAGCTCAGCAAGACGGGTGTCAGATTTATTGAACGCAGCAAGGACAGTGTGTAGACATCACCTTATAAATTGAGAGAGCCAGGCAAAACTGTTTCTCGTCTCTAAAAACAAACAATTGAGAAAGCATCATAAATATTTTAAAGTTTTATTTTAAGACTTTGCATATTAATTATGTCTGTTGTTTTCTCCTCTCAATGAGAGGTACTATAATTGAAAGGAACACTAATTGTAACCTCCAGCATTACTTTCTTTGGAAATACAATAGAAGCTTCTTTCCTAATTTCTTTTTTTTTTGTTTCTCGTTTCTGATTAGCACTTCAAAAGCACAAATAATTAAAATTGAGAATTCAAAGCAGTCAGATATTTGTAAATCCTATGAGGGGACTTGTAATTGGATCTGATCAACAAGAGAATATAGGGGAACTAGGAAACATTTAATATGCTATGTTTCCTTGAAGTTATGTTAAGTATTTTCTGAGCCTTCCCTGCTGGAGAGGAAGGAGCCTAGATTAGCAGACCAATCATTGGGTGTATTCACTGAAAGTATTTGTTTTTTTTGGTGGTGGTTAGATTGATAGGTAAGCAGGCAAAGACATGGATAATTAGAAATGTATTGTTTCAATCATCCTTAATATAGTCAAAGTAAAGAGATTTTTTTTTTAAAAGGGTCTTATATCTTTTCCTTCAACTACTACCAATATTTAGACTTTTTTTTCATGCTATATTTAAAGTTTGTATCTTCACATGTTTATATTGTGTCTCTAGGCTAAATTTAAAAAATGCTGAGTGAACTATAGAAGAGTATATTTTAGATAGATTTTCTATATGACATTATTACAAACTCCACTCTTTTTTGACCTTCTAGAAAGCATATGTGAATGCAAAGTGAAAAAGTCTGATATTATTTAAAGAAATTACCTTGAACCATCTCTAACTAAAAAATATGAAAATAATTCACATATTTTGATACCTTAACTATTCATTTTAACAAACTACATCTAATAGACTTTCTACTGTGTTGTAGTTGCCTGAGTTCACTCAAATATTTGAAAGTTTCAAGTAATGAGAATGTATCTTTGTCAGACAGATTGTGAAATGAATATTTAAAAACTATTTTGGGACAGAGGAAAGGAGAATATGATTTAAAGTTTTAAAAATGAAAATTAAATTTCTTTCTTGAAATTATTTATATCTTGGATATTAGGGGAAGTTACTTAATTTCAGATTGTGAAATAAGTGACTAGGTGTTCTTTATGGTATTTTTGGAGAAAGCTCACCAAAGACTTCCTGAGGTTACTCTTCCATTTGTGTTAGTAAGTATTAATCATCACTGGATAAAGTAGTGGAAGATTATGATTATTTATTAGATATTATCAGTTTATGTTTTTATTTTCTTATTTCCATATTATTTTCTTTTTTAATTAATTTTTTATTTTTTTTTTTACTTTATTTTACTTTACAATACTCTATTGGCTTTGCCATACATCAACATGAATCCACCACAGGTGTACACGAGCTCCCAATCCTGAATCCCCCTCCCACCTCCCACCCCACAACATCTCTCTGGATCATCCCCGTGCACCAGTCCCAAGCATCCTGCATCCTGCATCGAACATAGACCGGCGCCTCGTTTCTTACATGATAGTATATATGCTTCAATGCCATTCTCCCAAATCATCCCACCTTCTCCCTCTCCCTCAGAGGCCAAAAGTCCGTTCTATATGTCTGTGTCTCTTTTGTTGTCTCACATACAGG
>SJYV01049762.1:577409-593556 GCA_006410875.1 Neotragus pygmaeus | reverse complement strand
ACTTTATTTTACTTTACAATACTCTATTGGCTTTGCCATACATCAACATGAATCCACCACAGGTGTACACGAGCTCCCAATCCTGAATCCCCCTCCCACCTCCCACCCCACAACATCTCTCTGGATCATCCCCGTGCACCAGTCCCAAGCATCCTGCATCCTGCATCGAACATAGACCGGCGCCTCGTTTCTTACATGATAGTATATATGCTTCAATGCCATTCTCCCAAATCATCCCACCTTCTCCCTCTCCCTCAGAGGCCAAAAGTCCGTTCTATATGTCTGTGTCTCTTTTGTTGTCTCACATACAGGGTCATCATTACTATCTTTCTAAATTCCATATATTTGTGTCGGTATACTGTATTGGTGTTTTTCTTTCTGGCTTACTTCACTCTGTTTAATAGGCTCCAGTTTCATCCATCTCATTAGAACTGATTCAAATGTATTCTTTTTAATGGCTGAGTCATACTCCATTGTGTATATGTACCACAGCTTTCTTATCCATTCATCTGCTTATATTATTTTCTTATTTTCATATTTATTGTGATATGATTAATAAAAATTGTTCATATTTAATGTATACATTTTGATGAATTTGGACATTCACCTTCACCCAAGAAAACATCACCACAATCAAAGTAATAATATACACATAACCTCCAAAAGACTTGTTTCTTAACTTTCTCTTGATTCTATTTTTGTGTTAAGAACACTTACCATGATACCTATTTTTTAACAAGTTTTTTAATGCATAATACTCTATTGTTAATTGTAGACACGGTGTTATAAAGCAGATCTCTAAAATTTGAGTTCTATTCCTTGACCGTGACACATGTCCTTCTGACGGCAGCCCACTGAAACATGAGGTTCATTTAGATTTTTTCACAAATCCCCTGTCTCCCACTCCACATATTTCTTGAACTTCTGAATTCCCATAGCTTCCTGTCCTAGGTCACCTTAGTATACTCGTACTTTTCCTACACACTGTGTAGTATATATCATATAGTAAAGACCTTATGGCTTTGCACTAATTGTTCATTCATCCTGGATATTTTCTCCAGCTTTATCTGGTTTACCCTTGTCATCGAGGTCTTAACTTAAAATTCTGCCACAACAAACAGATCTTCTCTGACCATGCAAGGTGAAGTCACCTCCCAGTCACTGGCTGTCCTATCATCGTATTTTGCTCACCAGCACTACTAAAGGGATGTCTCCCTCATAAAAATAGACACTTCCTGTCTGCTGACACCTTGCCTACAACACTGACTACGGTATTTACAGCACTTTAGACTGGTGACTGGGGAAAAAAGATGCTTATACATATATAATGACTGAATTAATCCTTTTGTCTATGGATTTTTCCATTTTGTCAGACAATGTGTTAATCTGAGAATATTGTTGCCTCTATTTCATCTTCTTATCTTCTGTGATATCTGATACATGGTCTTGTAACACAGAAATGCTCAGTAGATTTTTTAAAATTAATAGAATTATAATAGTGTAGCTGGAAAACTGGTAAATAAACTGTTACACTCACTTTGATCAGAAAAAGTGGTAAGGACCTTACGGAAGCAGAAAAGATTAAGAAGAGGTGGCCAGAATATACACAAGACTTATACAAAGAAAGTCTTAATGACCCAGATAGCCACGATGGAGTGGTCCCTCAATCTGGAGCCAGACATCCTGGAGTGTTAAGTCAAGTAGGATTTAGGAAGCATTACTATCAACAAGGCTAGTAGAGATGATGAAATTCAGGCTGAACTATTTTAAATCCTAAAAGATGATATTGTTAAACTGCTGTACTCAATATGTCAACAAGTTTGGAAGACTCCGCAGTGGCCATAGGACTGAAAAAGGTCACTTTTCATTCTAATCCCAAAGAAGGGCAATACCAAACAATGTTCAAACTACTGTACAATTATGCTCATTTCACATGCTAAAAAGGTCATGCTCAAAACCCATCAAGTGAGGCTTCAAAAGTACATGAATCAAGAGCTTCCATATGTACATGCTGGATTTAGAAAAGGCAGAGGAACTAGAGATCAAATTGCAACATTTGTTTGATCATAGAGAAAGCAAGTGAATTCCAGAAAAACATCTATTTCTGATCCATTGAGTATGTTAAAGCCTTTGACTGTGGGGATCACAACAAATTGTGGAAAATTCTTAAAAGTTGGGAATACCAGACTACCTTACCTGCCTCTGTATGCAGGTAAGAAGCAACAGTTAGAACTGGACATGGAAGAATGAACTGTTTCAAAATTGGGAAAAGGATATAACAAGGCTGTATATTGTCACCCTGCTTATTTAACTTTTATGCAGAGTGCATCATGTGAAGTACTGGACTGGATGAATCACAAGGTGGAATCAAGATTGCCAGGAGAAATATCAAAAACCTCAAATATGCAGATGATATTATCTTAATGGCAGAAAGTGAAGGGGAACTAAAGGACCTCTTGATGAGTGTGAAAGAGGAGAGTGAAAAGCTGGCTTAAAATTTAACATTCAAAAAACTAAGACTATGGCTTCCAGTTCCATCACTTCATAACAAATAGAAGAGGAAACAATGGAAGTAGTGAACAATTTTACTTTCTTGGGCTTCAAAATCACTGTGGGCCTTGACTTCAGCCATGAAACTAAAAGTATGCTTGCTCCTTGAAGGAAAAGCTATGACCAACCTAGACAGCATATTAAAAAGCAGAAACATTACTTTGCCAACAAAGGTCCATCTAGTTAAAGCTACAGTTTTCCAGTAGTCATGTATGGATGTGAGAGTTGGACCACAAAGAAAGTAGAGCACTGAAGAATTGAAGCTTTTGAACTGTGCTGTTGTAGAAGAATCTTGAGAGTCTCTTGGATAACAAAGAGCTCCAGCCAGCCCATACTAAAGGAAATCAGTCCTGAATATTCATTGGAAGAACTGATGCTGAAGCTGAAACTCCAATACTTTGGCCACCTGATGCAAAGAACTGACTCATTGGAAAAGACCTTGATGCTGGGAAAGATTGAAGGCAGAAGGAAAATACGATAACAGAGGGTGAGATGGTTGGATGGCATCACTGACTCGATGGACATGAATTTGAGCAAACTCCAGAAGACAGTGAAGGACAGGAAAGTCTGCCCTTATAAACTGTTAGTAGGAATATAAATTGATGCAGAGTCATTGAGAGGAAATTATAAATTTTTTGATTATGAAAACATATATCAAAATTAAAAATACAAGTCTAGCTTGGCAAGTTTATTTCTAGGTATTTATCCCATAGATAGTCTTGTAAAAACCCAAAGAATGTTCACTACAATTTTGTTTGCAATAGAAAATATATGCAAGTAAACTAAATATCCACTGATAAGGGACATATTTTAAATGTAAAACTTAAAAAAAGAATGATCTTTTTAAAATTTTCTCTTCCATTATGATTTATCTTAGGATATTGAGTATAGTTCTCTGTGCTATATAGTTGTTGTTTTCAGTGCTATATAGTAGGACCTTGTTTATAGAATGATCTATATTGTAATCTGCAAAATATATTGTATAGAAAAGTAAGACATCAAACACTTTACAGTATTTTCTCATTTATCTAATATTCTATGATATGCTTAAATGTGTGAACAGTTTTTCTGGTAAGAAGTATAAGAAATAGATTACAGTTGTGCGTTAAACATGACTGGTATTCATGTCTTCTAGTTTTCTTTTTCTTCCTGCATATACAGAAGATTATACATTCCAAACTTCTTGTTTTTATCCAGAGCCACAAAACTAGTTCTAGCAAATAAACTGTGACTGAAAAGCCTTTTTAAAACTCTCTACTCTCTCCCTCTGTTTTCAAGCAGAGGGTCTTGTGTTGAAAAGGTGAAGCACAAGATAAAAACAGTTTGGATGACTGATTCATGTATAAAACAGCTGCCTGAGGGTCAGCTAATCTGGCGAGAGGTTTGTAGAAACAACACATAAATACTCACTATGTTAAACTATTAAGGATTTGGGGTTTTGTTTATCACAGAATAAACATAGACCATCCTAACTCCTGTGAGCAGTTCATTAAAGAAGCCAAATGCATTTGACGTTGTCTTACTATTGTAATATATAGACTTCAAATTGTGTAATAGCTCAAATGCAACAATTTCTGTTCATTTATCAGTCCTTGGCTTCTCTGGTGGCTTAGAGTGTAAAATGTCTGCCTGCAATGCAGGAGACCCAGGTTCGATCCCTGGGTTGGGAAGATCCCCTGGAGAAAGAAATGGCAACCCACTCCAGTACTCTTGCCTGGAAAATCCCATGGATGGAGGAGCCTCATAGGCTACAGTCTATGGGATCACAAAGAGTTGGACACGACTGAGCGACGACATGTATCAGTCCTTGGAGATTTAGCACTAACTGGATTGATGAAGGTGATCATCTCTTCATATAGTCATTCAGGAACTCAAGGTGATCAAGTTTGTATTATCTTTTTCCCTGTGGTTTCCAAAGTTTATTTGGATGTTAAAATTTAGTTGAAAGAAGGGCAAAGATCACAGCAAATGGCATGTGGGAGGTTTTTAATGGGAAGGCCTGAAGCTTAAACTTTTACTTATTGGCTAGGAAACTATCAGGAAGCCATACCTAACTGCCAGTGAGATTGAAAATGTAGTGATATGGCTGTGTGCCCAGGAAAAGAGGAAATGAATTTTGTTGAATACAATTTTTCTGCCATGGATACAGGGACCTACTTTTTATTATATAATCAGTGGTTACTGCCTCAACTTAAAAATAACGGGTGTATTTTATCTTTGCATGGAAATAATCACAAAAATGACATAAAAAATGCCCTTGATGTGCTTTTTGCTTTAAATTTTGAGTTTATTTTGTGATTTTAAAGTTAAATGCATGCCCTTTATATAAAATCGAAAAAGAAAGATAAAAATAAGTAACCAGAAGAAACCGTCCAATAACCACCATGATCTCACCACAACAATCTTATGAGGGGAAGTAAAATTACAGTCTCTTTTTTACAACTGAAGATGTTAACCCCCAGGAACTTTAAGCAACTTGTTATATCTAGGAAGTTGTGGAGTTTAGAGGAGGCAATCTTTCACAGAGGAGGATACAAGGATAGAAACTGAATTATTAATAAATACATTTTGCAAGTCGTTTTAGAATTTTGCAGTTACTTTGGGAGAGGAAATAAAACTGGAGAAACATGTAATGCAAGGGAAATAATGCAACTGGGGTTACACATTTTGTGTTTGAAGTACATTTTAAATATCTATGTGTAACTGTCCAACTGGCGGTGTGACCATGGATACTGGAAAGAAGACTTGTCAGAATATTGAGATTCATATGTCAATGATAGAGACTTTTTTTTTTTTTTTGGATTGTTGAAGGCTAGAATTTATTTTTGTTTCTTGATGCTCTGGTTTGTTTCCCTAAGAGCTCCCACTGGAACAGTTAGAGCTGGATGCAGCATGAGAGGGTGGCCAAGATTCTAAATGGTGAAAGTAGCAACTAGTAGACTGCCTGATATTAAAAACATCCAGGTGTTCAATTCTACTGAGCCCCAGGGATGTTATTCTTAACTGTTGTGAACATCTGTTCCTATATGTATCAAAAGACAGAGAACTTGGAGATCTTTCTTTCTGACTCTTACTAATGAGCTGTATGAACTAGAAGAAATTATTTTTTCGCTCAGGATTCTGATTTCCTCATATCAAAAATGAGGAGACTAGGCTAAATAATCTTTAATTACCTTTCATTTCTACAACCCAGAATTTATGATAAAAGTCATAACTATTCTTAACTTCCCAAACTTGATACTTTCTTCTGCTTTTAGAGAAAATTTACTTTTGTTGTCATTCTAGATATGTAGATATAACCTTATGTAGATAACATTAGTTTTATAAAAGTCTCATCAGTTCTATTAGACCATAACTACCATAGGTTAGAAAAGCAACAGTTATCTGTGTCTTCCTTGGCATCTAGTACAGAATCTTGTGCACAGTAGGAATCAATACAAATTTAAACAAGGACAAAAGACATATTTAAGCTGAAAACTTGGAGTGATTTGTTGATTTCTCTGACAATAACATTCTAAAGTTTGAATCCATTCTCATGAAAAGTGTATTCTAGAACCATTGGACTTAATGCATAATGCTTCCTGGACAATTGTAGAATAAATCTTGAGTAGCCCCCACAATATTTCTCATGCCTATAATACTAATGTATAAAAAATTCTGTGAAAGATATACCTCAAGTATCTATGACCTGGTGAAGTTTCTCAATTGCACATTGAGCATAGTGTGGCAATATTCACTTATCTTCACTCATTGGAACCTTGGCCCTACACTGCTTTGACAGATTGTCAGGAATACATCTTGTCAAGGAGGGTTTTCCCTTTGGAAAATTTCACACAGCTTGTGTTGCTAGTGAGAAGGAAAGGAAAACATAGCGAGCTTGCTTCATCCAGTCAACAAAGACATGCAGGTTGCCTTGTGCAGCTGGGCAAATGGCAATGGAGAAAGTTAATTTTATGGTCTATGAAAGACTTTCATTTGTGGTGACGAACTCAGGAACTGAGAAGAGTACTATAAGCTCTCTCCAAACAATTTCCAATTTCTTTGCTTTGATGATTGAAGCAATGAAAAAAAATCACAGCAACTCATTTTTTATGTAAGTAGGAATGGTTCAGTATGTATATTAATACCTTAGAGATTACTGAATATCATCAATGTGGATCTTAATGGGTAGAATATTTAAGTTTGTATCTTCCTCTCTGGTATTTAGACCTGATATAGAGTGTTTACACAAAAGATATTAAAGTTTTAGTTACAGAAATGATGTAATAAATATAAAATCAGTTACTTCTAGACTGTGATTGCAAGTTACTTCACTGTTAGGATCTCAGTTTTCTCGTAGTTCAATGATTTAAATAGTACTATATTTATTGTCATCAGATCATTTTGAAGATCACTGCATAACCATTTGTGGAGCTGTAAAATCCAAAGCAATATATCAATATAGGTGTATATATGGTTTTGCCATATTACTGTTGTCAGTGAAATATTGCTTCCAATTATTTGCAATCACTTAAAAAATATAATCCTACATCTTCACAGTTTTATGAGATTAATGAGCCATTTTCATGCAGATGTGTACTCAGAATCTTGCCACACTTTATGTTCATGCCTTATTTTTACCTATTTTACTGATAAGAAAAGGGAGATGCAAATCTTTAGAGACTTCTTCCATAATACTACCAAGTCTCAAGATTCTGTGGAATTTTAATCCATAATCTACTATTTTCTGCTACTGCCATGCTCTTTTAAATGGGGTCATTTAGGGACACCATCTGTTGAAGTGATAGTTGGGCAAACCCCTAAATGAAATGAGACTGCAAGTCATCCCATAATGTGGGCAAAGAGCACTCCAGGATGAAAAAGCAGCAAGTGGAAAGGTCCTGAGTCAGGGAAGAATGTTGTCTTCAAGAAATACCAATAAGTCTAGTTCTGTTTCAGTCAAATGAATGAAAGAGAAAAAGTGGAAAGAAAGAAAGTCAAAGATATGGGCAGTTATCTATCTGTGAAGTCCCTCAGACCATTGTAATTGCTTGAATTACATTCTAAAATTGGTGAAATGCTATTGAAGTATAAACAGGAAAGCAATATGATATGCTCTATATTTTAAATGGACCTTTCTAGCTCCTATGTGGAGCACACAGCCTGAAAATGAAAGCAGGAACAGTATTGGAGGGATAAGGGTAGACTATGTCTTTGCAGGTGGCTCAGTGATAAAGAATTTACTTGCCAAAGCAGGAGACACAGGAGACAAGGGTTTGATCCCTGGCTCAGGAAGCTCCCTGGAGTAGGAAATGGCAACCTGCTGCAGTATTCTTGCCTGGAAAATTTCATGAACAGTGTAGCCTGGAGGGTTACAGTCCATGGCGTGCAACGAATTGGACACAACTGAGCAGGCACATGTAACAAAGTAACAGTAGACTGGAGCTTGGCCTAGGGCGATAGCAGTTGGGATTATAAATAATCAGATTTGGTTTTTTTTTTTTTTTACTAATGCCAGCAATTATATTGATTTGTTGAAAGTAGGAATTGAGAGAAAAAACAATTAATAAAATGGCTCAGGTTTTTGGTGTAAACAATAGCACTAATGGTGGGGTGATTTTGAAGGTAGTGATTTTGGAGTATAAAATCTTTGAGCTTTTTAGAAAATCTTTGAGGTGCTTAACCATCCAAGGGAGGAAGTTGAATAGTCATTTGGATTTATAAGTGTTCTAAACTTAAATAATAGTCGTAATAATAATAGTTGTGTTTTGAACTCAGATAATGAAAGCAACACAGAGAAGCTGATATCATCCTTGCTATAACCATTAGCTCATGTAATGGGTTAACTGTGCTTTGTATAAGATGTCTGGCTGCAGGGTGTCAGAGTACCTGAGAAATGGTATAAGCAAAGAAGCTATCTAATAACCTCATATAACAATATGTCTTCAAGGTGTTGTTTCAAGTTGGATTGATTTTGATGACATCTAGTATGTAGACTTCTACTAATTTTTTATTCTGCCATGCTGAACATATCGATTTTTTCCCTTTAAATTTATTACCTAGTGGCTGCATCAACTTCAAGAAGTAATGAAGGCAGGGTGAATTGGCCAAGTCAGGTTAAGCTGGGACTTTATCAGAGAGGAAAATCTTCTCTACAGGGGCTCTGATCAAATTGATGGATCCTTGTTTTTTTATTGGACTTTTTTTTTTTCCCCAAAGAATTAGTGAAAGAAATTCCCTCTTTACATTTTTCCTTTCACTGCTTTTAATTAGGGATTTGTAGTTGATGTCTTATGGGAGGCGGCTAAGAGGGAAATTATGAATTGCATTAAAACATAGAACTGAAAACACTAAATGAAAATGATAATCATAGTCTCTCACCATACCTTAGAAAGTGTATTTGTGGTTAGTGGATGTGTGTGTATGGATATGTGTGTTTATATGTGTTTGTGACTATCACTCAGAAATTATTTTTAATGAAATGTCTCAGAATTCTGGAAACAAAATTAGAATAAGCCATACCTTTATCTCAAGACTCATATCACGCAGCTATCTTTGTCAATCAATTCAGCTTCCTTGTTATAGTGAAACATTAACAGCAGAAAAATCTATAGATAAAAAGTAAACATGAAGGTACCTGGAATTAGTTTTGTAAGAGATTGTAAGACACTAGGAAATACCAAGATACATTTTTTCTTCAATACAATCATTATTAGTTGTAATTTACTTTAATAACATACTTTTGCTTTCCAGATTAGGCATTTTAAAAATTAAAAATTGATTCTGCAAAGTTCATCACCATATCATCACCATACCATATCATGTGGCCCTTTTGCTTCAACTGTTTTTGTAGCTGGGGAAAGATATAGCTAAGTTAATGAGGAACTTTAAGGAGGAGGGAAATTTTCAAAGAAAAGTGATGAGAAGGAGTTCGCTTTGGACATGTTCTAACATTTAATACTGTACAGGAAACTTTCAATGGTCTTTTAAGATTCACAGTAATGGTCATTGTGTAGGGTAACTCAATGATATCAGACTTAGCATGGAACTTTTCTTATAGTAGGCAGAATGTATGTTACTATTTTTTGTTTTTAATTGCAGTCAGCATGTTATGCAGGATAGCAAATGGATTGGCTGGATTTTAATATTTCTTCTGCTTTTTCTGGCATGATATTCTAGTCTGATGGCCTTGTCAGAGTCTTAATTTGAGAGATGGATTACTTGATCAAGATAATTCACTATCAGGACAAGAAAAAAACTTCATTTTTCTGATCCCCAAGGTTAGTAGTGAGACTGGTAAAAGCCAGCTAATGACATTTTTCCTGCTCAAGATTTACCTTAATGTTAGGTCATTTTAAAGAATGGTATTGACAATAAAGAGGCTCCAAAACAATGGTTCTCTTTTTCTTGGCATTTGTATTGCATTCTGAATTACATACTGAAAATGCCAGCCTATAGGACTTAACTCTGCTACTAGAACAAGGTAGATTAACCATGGCAAAGTTAACTGAGCCAAGAAACTCAGTAAGCAAATACATCCATTCTCTCTACTGAGAAAAGGCAGGGACTACCTTAGAGCCTTCTGGAAGCTTCCCTGTTGTCTTGACCTCCTGCTGTGTGCTCAGAGAGAAGGAAACTCTCTGAGAAACTTTACGAAGAGCTAGTCAGTGAAGAGCTAGTGCTTAGTGCGCCGGCCCGGCTCTCGCAGCCACCCACGCTTCTGAGGCCAATTTCAAATAGCTGTGAAAAGAAGAGAGGCGAAAAGCAAAGGAGAAAAGGAAAGATATAAGCATCTGAATGCAGAGTTCCAAAGAATAGCAAGAAGAGATAAGAAAGTCTTCTTCAGCGATCAATGCAAAGAAGTAGAGGAAAAGAACAGAATGGGAAAGACTAGAGATCTCTTCAAGAAAATTAGAGATACCAAGGGAATATTTCATGCAAAGATGGGCTCGATAAAGGATAGAAATGGTANTCTAGTCAAGGCTATGGTTTTTCCAATGGTCATGTATGGATGTGAGAGTTGGACTGTGAAGAAAGCTGAGCGCCGAAGAATTGGCGCTTTTGAACTGTGGTGTTGGAGAAGACTCTTGAGAGTCCCTTGGACTGCAAGGAGATCCAACCAGTCCATTCTGAAGGAGATGAGCCCTGGGATTTCTTTGGAAGGAATGATGCTAAACCTGAAACTCCAATACTTTGGCCACCTTATGTGAAGAGTTGACTCATTGGAAAAGACTCTGATGCTGGGAAAGATTGGGAGCAGGAGGAGAAGGGGATGACTGAGGATGAGATGGCTGGATGGCATCACTGACTCAATGAATGTGAATCTGAGTGAACTTCAGGAGTTGGTGATGGACTGGGAGGCCTGGCGTGCTGTGATTCATGTGATCACAAAGAGTTGGACATGACTGAGCTACTGAACTGAACTGAACTGAGTCATGTTATCTTAAAATGTAAAACTTAAAACTCCATTGCTAACACTAGCAAGGGGAATACTCTTTCTACCCCCTTCTGATGTCTGTGTCAGAAGCTTTCTCTATCTCCTTTATACTTTAATAAAACTTTATTACGCAAAAGCCTTGAGCATCAAGCCTTGTCTTTGGCCCTGGATTGAATTCTTCTTCTTCAGAGGTCAAGAATTCAGCAACAACCTTTGGGGGCTTGTCCAGGATTCTTCAGGACAAGGTAATGATGCTTGGAACTCTAGTTCTTTGTTCTCTTAGTGAACATGTTTTCTGCTGTACTTTACTAACTCTACAGTGTGCTTGCGTGAATGAATGAAACACCCTGCATGAAGCAAGTGAGCAGCCCTGCTCTGTGGTTCCATGGTGACCTCATACAGCTCATGGCAGAAATCTGTCAGGGGTTTATACCGACCTGCCAATGCCAAGAGGCACCCAACTTCTCCTTCGGGAACCGACCAGAAATGGGCAAAGCGTATGGACCAAACTCTCCTTTCTCGGTCAAACTTTTTGGTCTCTTTGACCGTTTCATAATTCCTTGGAAATTAGAAGTACTAACCTACTCTATCACATCACAGAATTTCAAGGGACTTGTGATCTATGCTGTGTATTATGTAGTATGTACTATGCTGTTACTGTGCACTATTTCTTAGGTCCCAAACTTGGACTGGTAGTCAGGAAGCTCTTAGCCTTGCTAGGAATTGAAAGTTCGGAAGTTAGATGGAGCTAAAGTTTACTCTGATTGGAACTACAAGTTTTGTTTTGTTTTTTGCCCCTTTGGTAACGCTGGCTCTTAGAGGACCAGAGGAGATTCTTATACTGGTGTGGTGATGCTTGGAAGGAACATCTCAGTTTTATATTAGTATTGGACTTATTGTGATCAGGAATATACTCATGGTCATGCACAGGCACTCAGGTGATGAATGTTTCCCCCAGCGGCTTAGCCTGGGAGGCATTCCAGAAGGTAACTCTGATTGTACCCTGGGTGGCATCAGAGGTAATGGTGAAGAGGTGGACATCAGTTAGGGATGCCATCAGGTCTATCCCTGGTCTACCCACCCTGTCTCAGTGGTAGAACTGGGAGAGACGAGTACAATGCCTGTGTCAGTAAGGGACAGATTAAGTCCGACAAGGAAAGAAAAGCTTTGGTGTAAAATTTGTCTACACCCCCATCTAGAGCAAGGAGGGACGCCTCAGGTAGAAAGATGGCACTGGTCACTTTTTTTTTCTCTTACAGATGGGAGCTAACAATTCCAGTCTCACTCCTTTGAACTGTATCCTGAAAAACTGGGATAGATTTGATCCCCAGGGCTTAAAGAAGACACACTTGGTCTTCTTATGTGATACTGCATGGCCACGGTACCCACTGGAGGATGAAGAATGGTGGCCATTTGGAGAATCTCTTAAGTATAATACTGTTTTACAATTAGACAGGTTCTGTAGAAAACAAGGGAAATGGGTAGAAGTAGCATATGTGTTGCCTTTTCTCTCTCTGTGAAATATGCCAGACTTATGTACTGAGGGTATAGATTTGTGTGTGACTCCTTCAGCTCCCTCCTGTCCTCCTACTTTGTTAGATGAGATGGAGGACAGAAAACAAAGAGATAAAGAAAAGCAGATTTCTCCAATCTATCCCTGGGATCATATGCACAGAGCAGCCAGAAAGGCTGAGGAACAGCCACATAAGCTGTTGCCTCTTCATGAAGCACCCACCAGGAGACATAATCAGTATATGAGAGTTAGTAAGCCTTTTTCTTATCAAGAAATGCAAAGAATCAAGGAGGATCTGGGACACTATTTAGAGGATCCAGAAAAATATATTAGAACTTTTAAAGGTGTTACTCTGCTTTATGACCTTACTTGGAAGGATGTGATTTATATCTTGGAACAAATGCTGACTGTCAACTAAAAAACTGGGAAAAGCTGTTGCTTATGGAGATGAATGGTTTGGTAATGAGTCAGTAGGGAAGAGGGAGGACAAGATAACCGCCCTCCCCACTGGAAATCAGGCAGTCCCAACTACAGAACCAGACTGAGACTAAAACACAGCTAAAGGCAGATGGCTCCTCTAGGCCCTCCTGTGCCCGTACAGCCACCACACCTTGGACATGGGGTTGCTCCTCCCAGCCGCCACCTCTGGCCATAGGTGCCACCCCTGGCCTCGAACTCAAGGTAGCTCCTCTCGGCCACCATCTCTGGCCTCTGGTGTGGGGTTACTGCTCTCGGCCATTGCCCCTGATATCGTACAGGGGTAGCTCCTCCCAGCTGCCCTAAGGAGCAGAAGCTGCGCTTTGCTGGAGAAGCCGTGAAAAGATATCCCATGCCCAAAGTAAGAAAAACCCAAATAAGATGGTAGGTGTTGCAAGAGCACATCAGAGGGCAGACACACTGAAACCATTCTCACAGAAAACTAGNTCTGATGCTGGGAGGGATTTGGGGCAGGAGGAGAAGGGGACGACTGAGGATGAGATGGCTGGATGGCATCACGGATTCGGTGGATGAGAGTCTGGGTGAACTCCGAGAGATGGTGATGAACAGGGAGGCCTGGCGTGCTGCGATTCATGGGGTCATAAAGAGTCGGACAAGACTGAGTGACTGAACTGAACTGGTCTTTACAAGGATTATATAACAATAATGTATCCTGCCTGAAGGCCGTCTCTGGACTAAACCTTCTAGGTAATCCTGTTATCTTAAAATGTAAATTATCAGAGTAGGTCTGGTGAGATCCTTACAATCTCCAGACATTCTTTGGATTCTTTGGAGAGTATGTAACNGGTCTTTACAAGGATTATATAACAATAATGTATCCTGCCTGAAGGCCGTCTCTGGACTAAACCTTCTAGGTAATCCTGTTATCTTAAAATGTAAATTATCAGAGTAGGTCTGGTGAGATCCTTACAATCTCCAGACATTCTTTGGATTCTTTGGAGAGTATGTAACTCCATTGCTAACACTAGCAACGGAGAAGGCAATGGCACCCCACTCCAATACTCTTGCCTGGAAAATCCCATGGATGTACCCATAGGCTGCAGTCCATGGGGTTGCTAAGAGTCAGACACGACTGAGCAACTTCACTTTCACTTTTCACTTTCATGCATTGGAGAAGGAAATGACAACCCACTCCAGTGTTCTTGCCTGGAGAATCCCAGGGATGGGGGAGCCTGGTGGGCTGCTGTCTATGGTGTAGCACAAAGTCGGACATGACTGAAGCGACTTAGCAGTAGCAGGAACACTAACAAGGGGTACTCTTTCTACCCCCTTCTGATGTCTATGTTAGAAGCTTTCTCTATCTCCTTTATACTTTAATAAAACTTTAATGCACAGAAGCTCTGAGTGATCAAGGCTTGTCTCTGCCTTGGACTGAATTCTTCTCCTCCAGAGGCCAAGAATTCTGGTGTCTTTGCGTGGTTCAGCAACAACCTTTCAATAACATTTACTTTTTATTTTATTGGCTCACTGAATGCTGAACGTTGCCTTTTCTCCATTTTGGAATATTGCAGATCAAGATATGAGAATTATGGATATACCTTTTCAAGGACATTGGTTTTATTGACTTGTATAAATATCTAGAAGTTAAATTGCAGAGTCTATGGGCAGTATATTATTAAATTTATAAGAAATGGAAGAACTGTTTTTGTTGGTTGTATCATTTTACACTTCTCCCTGTAGTTTATGAGAGTGTCAGTTGTTCCATATCCTAGCCAACATTTGTTACTGTCAGTCTTTTTCATTTTAACTGTGTTTAAGGGTGATAGTAGTAGTTCTTTGTGTTTTAATTTGTATTTTTTAACAATTAATGATGTTGAGAATCTGTTCATGTATTTATTGGTTATTCACATATATTATTCTATAAATTATCCATTCAAATCTTTTGAACTTCAAAAGAAAAAAAAAAGAATTACTTTCTAACTATTGCATTGTAAGAGTTGTTTATATTTTCTAGATAAAAGTTATTTGATATATATGTATGCAACTTTTACATGTATATTCTTGTATGTATGTGCTATGATTATGCCCTATATATTTTAAGATATGCTTGTTTATCATTAATTCTCCATGGTTATGCTTACTTTAAAATAGGTGTCTTATGGCTTTAGTGTGTATACTTAAGCCTTTAAAACATTTAGATTTTGTGTGAATTATGGTTAAGTGTTTTCTTTTTTGTTTGTTTTGTTCTGTTTTTTCTTCTCGCACTCTAGTAAAGTGATCTTTAAAATTCCCCAAGCCAGGCTTCAGCAATACGTGAACCGTAAACTTCCAAATGTTCAAGCTGATTTTAGAAAAGGCAGAGGAACCAGAGATCAAATTGCCAACATCCACTGGATCAAGGAAAAAGCAAGAGAGTTCCAGAAAAACATCTATATCTGCTTTATTGACTATGCCAAAGCCTTTGACTGTGTGGATCACAATAAACTGTGTGAAATTCTTCAAGAGATGGGAATACCAGACCACCTCAGCTGCCTCTTGAGAAACCTGTGTGAAGCAACAGTTAGAACTGGACATGGAACAAGAGACTTATTCCAAACAGGAAATGGGATACATCAAGGCTGTATATTGTCACTCTGCTTATTTAACTTCTATGCAGAGTACATCATGAGAAACGATGGCTGGAGGGAACACAAGCTGGAATCAAGATTGCCAGGAGAAATATCAAGAACCTCAGATATGTAAATGACACTACCCTTATGGCAGAAAGTGAAGAACTGAAGAGCCTCTTGGTGAAAGTGAAAGAAGAGAGCAAAAATGTTGGCTTAAAGCTCAACATTCAGAAAACGAAGATCATGGCATCTGGTCCCATAACTTCATGGCAAATAGATGGGGAAACAGTGGAAACAGTCTCAGACTTTATTTTTTTGGTGATCCAAAATCACTGCGGATGTTGATTGCAACCATGAAATTAAAAGACGCTTACTCCTTGGGAGGAAAGTTAGCACCAACCTAGACAGCATATTAAAAGCAGAGACATTACTTTGTCAACAAAGGTCTGTCTTGTCAAGACTATGGTTTTTCCAGAGGTCATGTATGGATGTGAAATTTAGACTGTGAAGAAAGCTTAGCACCGAAGAATTGATGCTTTTGAATTATAGTTTTGGAGAAGACTCTTGAGAGTCCCTTGGACTGCAAGGAGATCCAACCAGTCCATCCTAAAGGAGATCAGT
>SJYV01049762.1:562069-575672 GCA_006410875.1 Neotragus pygmaeus | reverse complement strand
TAGATAGCATATTCAAAATCAGAGATGTTACTTTGCCAACTAAGGTCCATCTAGTCAAGGCTATGGTTTTTCCAGTAGTCATGTATGGATGTGAGAGTTGGACTGTGAAGAAGGCTGAGCACCAAAGAATTGGTGCTTTTGAGGTGTGCTGTTGGAGAAGAGTCTTGAGAGTCCCTTGGACTGCAAGGAGATCTAACCAGTCCATTCTAAAGGAGATCAGCCCTGGGATTTCTTTGGAAGGAATGATGCTAAAGCTGAAACTCCAGTACTTTGGCCACCTCATGAGAAGAGTTGACTCATTGGAAAAGACTCTGATGCTGGGAGGGATTGGGGGCAGGAGGAGAAGGGGACGACAGAGGATGAGATGACTGGATGGCATCACTGACTTGATGGACATGAGTTTGGGTGAACTCCGGGAGTTGATGATGGACAGGGAGGCCTGGCGTGCTGCGGTTCATGGGGTCGCGAAGAGTCGGACACGACTGAGTGACTGAACTGAACTGATTCAATGTCTATAAATAACTTTTCTATAGAGATTTCATTGACTTTGTAGATCACTTTGAAGAGATTTTACATCTTACGAATATTGGTTCTTCCAATGCATAATATTTCTCTATTTAAGGTTTTGCTGCTGCTAAGTCACTTCAGTCGTGTGTGACGGCAGTCCCCCAGGCTCCCCCATCCCTGAAATTCTCCAGGTTATCCAATGCGTGAAAGTGGAAAGTGAAAGTGAAGTCGTTCAGTCCTGTCCGACTCTTAGCGACATCATGGACTGCAGCCTACCAGGCTCCTCCATCCATGGGATTTTCCAGGCAAGTGTACTGGAGTGGGTTGCCTTTCCTTCTCCAAACTTTTGCTAGTTACTCTAATTCTCTGTAGTTTACAGTGTAAAGGTTTGCACAAAAAAAATTTTTTAAGGATTTTATGATTTGGAGATTAATGTAAATTATTTAAAGTCTCATGTGTTTGCTGGAAGGTATACAAAATGAAGTTGATTTTCTACATTATCTTTGTATACTAAGGGAATTATGAGAAATTATTTTTGTATTTAAATGTTTATTGACTGCTTTAAATCTTTATTTATTTAAACTTTAATAATTCTTAAAAATCTGAGATTCCCTCTGATATCAATTCTCTTGGAGTCTAAAGAAGTTCAATTGCATTTTTTGTCATTTTGCTTTGTTTGAAAATGTCTTTTTTTAAAACCTCAATTTTATTTTTACTTGATATGAAATTCTGGGTTAACCATTACTTAGTTGTTGTTGTTGTTGTTGTTGTTGTTGTTTTCTCCTCTCTAGAGTTTAAGTATGTTGTTCCACTGTTTTCTGTCTGTTCTTAATGGTCTGATGTCATATCTACTATTTGTATCATAATTCACCTGGATGTAAAGTTTTTGTTTTTTGGGTACTTTAAGCATTTTCTCCATCCAGATCTTTGACTTTCAGCAGTTTGACTGTGATGATATGCCTAGGTATTATTCTTTACAAATTTATCTTGTCTGGGATTTACTGATCTTTTGGAGCTGATAAATATGTTTTTCATTAGATTTGGCAAAATTTAGATCCCTTTCTTCAAAACTTTTCTGCCCCAAACTTGCTTCTTTTCTTTTTGAAGCTCTAATTGCCTATGTGCCTTGAAATCACCCATAAGTCACTGAGGCCCAGATTATATTTTTTCAGTCTTTTTTCTCTCTTTTTAAAATTGGATTATTTCTATTGATCTATATTCAACCTCACTTAAACTTCCATTTTCCTACTTAATGCTAACCAGGAAATCTGTAGTTTAGATCTTATATTTTTCAGTTCTATCATTTCTATTTAGTTCCTTTTTATATTTTCTATGTCTATGCTGAGACTTCTTATCTTTTATTTCTTGAAAATCTATTTCTCTTTATCTCCTTGAGCATAGCTATACTAACTGAATTTAAAGTTATTATCTGCTAATTCCAACATCTAGTCATCTTAGGGTTGACATCTGTTGGTTTTCTTTTTCCTTTAAGATGTGTCACTGTTTCTGGCTGTTTGTATATGAAGTGACTTTGAATTGAATTTGGGGCATTCTGAATTCATTGTGCAGATTTTAAATATTTTTGTAGTATGATAAATAGTGCTGATGCTTTTTTTTTTAATCCAAAAATTAACAGACTCAAATTAAACACAAAATAAACTGTAGTGACAGTGCCTCAGATTGTACATTGAATCTTCAGATCTTAAGTTCTAATTGCTTTGCCCATGCATGCCTACTTCAAGTGTCAGTGATTCAGGGTTTAGGGATTCCTTTTCCCTGGATGGGCTTCCTGCATAGCTCAGCTGGTAAAGAATACACCTGCAATGCAGGAGAGCCCAGTTCAATTCCTGCGTCGGGAAGTTCCCTGGAGAAGGGATAGACTACCTACTTCAGTATTTCTAGGCTTCCCTGGTGCCTCAGATGGTAAAGAATCCACCTGCAATGCAGGAGACTGGATATTTCTTTTCCTGAGGCTCTGGTTTCTTTGGGTTCTCCTCTATGATTCTGCTGCCAAAAAGAATGAATTTTTTTCTATTGCAATTATAGCAACTCTATGCCCAGTACTGCTTCTGTGATGGCTTTCTGTGCAGAGCAGTTAAGGAAGAATGTTCTCACTCCCTGCTGGCACAGGCTGCAAGTTTCAAATCCCCTGCAAATGATTCTCCCTCAGCTTCCATCCCCAGTGCCCTCAGGTAGTTGTGTTTTGAGAGTCAATAGCTCTTATTTGTGGAAAGATCTTTTTATTAGGAGCTTATCCTATATGCTAGAAACAGAACCCTGGTATACATATCATGAGAAAGCCAATGAGAGCTCTATTTTCTACATATTTTTAGCTGCTTTTCAATGAAAAATTAATATTCATTATTCTAATAAATAAGGTAATTAAGATAGACAAATTATGTTTTTATAAGTTATTATCTATATATACAAATTGTATCATAGTCAAAATACTTCCTGCTTTCAAACCCTCTTCTTCTGCTCTGAAATTTTACCTATGGAAAAAATTATTTCATCAGTTCCATCAACAGAAGTATTAGGCAATGATATCTGGGAAGAAGTTATTTGGATGACTTTCCAAAAAAAAAAAAAAAATTAAGCTTGGTAGGATCAAGCTGTTACATGGTCCTGCCATCTTTTGTACTGCAATGAAACAACCATATCTTACCCTAATGTGCACATGAACGTGAATGAGAAGCAAATCTTTGTCACTTTAAGCCTAAGATTTTTGAGTCATTTGTTATTATAATATAACTTGGCCTAAATTCATTGATATAGACATTCTGTATGATTTAGCCTAAGCTATGACCAAGTAGATAGCGTGTTAAAAAGCAGAGACATTACTTTGCCAACAAAGGTCTGTCTAGTCAAGACTACGGTTTTTCCAGTAGTCATGTATGGATGTGAGAGTTGAACTATAAAGAAAGCTGAGCACCTAAGAATTGATGCTTTTGAGGTGTGGTGTTGGAGAAGACTCTTGAGAGTCCCTTGGACTGCAAGGAGATCCAACCAGTCCATTCTGAAGATCAGTCCTAGGTGTTCGTTGGAAGGACTCATGCTGAAGCTGAAACTCCAATTCTTTGGCCACATCATGAGAAGAGTTGACTCATTGGAAAAGACCCTGATGCTGGGAGGGATTGGGGGCAGGAGGAGAAGGGGATGACTGAGGATGAGATGGCTGGATGGCATCACTGACTCGATGGACATGAGTTTGAGTAAACTCCGGGAGTTAGTGATGGACAGGGAGGCCTGGCATGCTGTGGTTCATGAGGTCACAAAGAGTTGGGCACGACTGAGTGACTGAACTGAACTGAACTGAACAGATAACGTATATGAATATGAGACAAATAGTATATGTGAATATGAGACTGGGGATAGTTTTCATTGTAGATATTAATATCACAAATAACAATGATAACAAAAACACTTGTTTTACTAAATAATTTCCTATTTCTTCAGAAGGAAGCAGCATAAAGTAGTAGGCAAAACTCTATACTAAGAGTGAGATGAATCAAATTCTGTTCATTGTTTAGACATTAACAATGCATTATCTTTTGAAAGACACTTACTCCTTTATTCTTTGATGTTACCATTTGTATAACAATAAGGTTACTTTCATAACCTCTGAAACTTTGCTAGCTTTAACAGATTTAAAACGTATGAATGACAACAAAGCAAAATTCAGTTACTACTGCAGAGCCTGTCTATAATGAGGTACTCAGAATAATACCAGAAGGACTTATGTTATAACAGAAAAAGCCTGTCTACCAAAAAAAAATCTGGCACTCTAACATATATTAAGACAGTAACTTCTGCTCAAAATGTCTATGTACCTCTCACTCTTTTTCTCTGCCATAAGCAGGTTGTATATTGCAACAGTTTGTGATGTAAAACAATTGCTGATTTTCAAAATATCTACAGATATCAAGTAGGCTGAGAAAACTCTAATCTGAAGAAGGTGTTGTTCTTATAGACAAAGGCTGCTCTCACAGCCTGTTTCCTGGAATGAAAATTCACAGGGAGCAGCGATAAGAAAAGCCGTAGTAGCCAGAGTCTGAAACTAAGAGTTTGTTTCTGTAAATCACTGAAGCTTTGGTGCTACTTTTTTATATAACAAAGCCAAGTGTTAGACAAAATGTGGTACCAGAAATAAGTGCTCCCCTAACAAAGTACTCCAAACTACATCATAAGAAATGTGTAGCAGGTCAGTGATGGAAAGTTTTTGGAGTATAGAAAAAATGTCAATAAATATCACTGGACGTAAAGACTTGGTATATTTAAGGTATTGAGAACTTGAGAGGCAAACAATGTACCTAATAAATGTGTGGATTTAGGCAAATGGGTTTTGTGATACATAATTTTACTATGGCTTTTGTTTACTAGCTGTATTAGGCAAATAATACAAGACAATCACTATTTTATGCACTTAGAAAAGAATTGGCCCATTTGTAGGCAGGGATGCAAAGAAAAAAAATTCAGAAATTCTCAATATTGCAAAACTAAGATTTGTAAGTTTTTACTCATGTATAATGGGTTAAAGAACAAACAGAGAAATTATTCAAAGAATCATTCTTGATCTCAAGGCATACAAATCAATGATACAGCCATGATTCCCTTTGTTAAGATATCTCTGTAGTTTAATATGGACCCCAAAGCATCTTTTTAGTTGGACATACAGGCTCAGGAAGAAGGGGTTAAACATGTTCTTACAAAGAGGTTTTGTTTCTGATGTTAAATACCATTGGTTTTCAAAATATCTACAGGCATTAAGTAGGCTGAAAAATTGCTTGGTTTCCAAGGAGGTCATGTTTTTCATTGCATTCTTCAGATTTAGACAAAGGGGAAAATGAAAAAGACAGGACCTCTCAGAAAACAGACTAAAGATTCATTGAGAATGATAAACTGTGAAGTCACTTGAAGGAAGAATGTTGTTGCTCAGTCACTAAGTGGTGTCCAACTCTTTGCAACCCCATGGACTGTAGCCCACCAGGCTCCCCTGTCCGTGGAGTTCTCCAGGAGAAAATACTGGAGTGGATTGCCATTTCCTTCTCCTATAGGAAGTGTGCATGGGCCCAATCAATGATACACTACCAAGCTTTAAGGTAAGAAATTAAATAATATTTTCCCATTGAGATTAACTTCATGAGAAACGCTGGGCTGGAAGAAGCACAAGCTGGCATCAAGATTGCTGGGAGAAATATCAATAACCTCAGGTATGCAGATGACACCACCCTTATGGCAGAAAGTGAAGAGGAACTAAAAAGCCTCTTGATGAAAGTGAAAGAGGAGAGTGAAAAAATTGGCCTAAACCTCAGCATTCAGAAAACGAAGATTATGGCATCTGGTCCTGTCACTTCATGGGAAATAGATGGGGAAACAGTGGAAATAGTGTCAGACTTTATTTTTGGGGGCTCCAAAATCACTGCAGATGGTGATTGCAGCATGAATTTAAAAGACGCTTACTCCTTGAAAGGAAAGTTATGACCAACCTAGATGGCTAATTGAAAAGCAGAGACTACTTTGCCAACAAAAGTCTGTCTAGTCAAGGCTATGGTTTTTCCTGTGGTCATGTATGGATGTGAGAGTTGGACTATAGAAAGCTGAGCACCGAAGAACTGGTGCTTTTGATGTGTGGTGTTGGAGAAGACTCTTGAGAGTCCCTTGGACTGCAAGGAGATCCAACCAGTCCATTCTAAAGTAGATCAGTCTTGGGTGTTCTTTGGAAGGAATGATGCTAAAGCTGAAACTCCAGTACTTTGGCCACCTCATGTGAAGAGTTGACTCATTGGAAAAGACTCTGATGCTGGGAAGGAGGAGAAGGGGACAACAGAGGATGAGATGGCTGGATGGCATCACCAGTTCGATGGACATGAGTTTGAGTGAACTCTGGGAGTTGGTGATGGACAGGGAGGCCTGGCGTGCTGCGGTTCATGGGGTTGCAAAGAGTCGGACACAACTGAGCAATTGAACTGACTGACTGAATGAGATTAAATAATTTCTGTAACCCAGTGACCTCTGAGCAGCTTTCCCTTCCCCTTTTAACATGAGGTGTGCATTAGTGTGTGGGGTAACTATATTTTTAGCTACATGTCTCTGGATCAAAAGGAACAATATGTGGATCTGATGTAAAAGCTATTATGAGTCTTAGTTTTCAAAGCTGAGCGCATGACGAGATGAAATTTTAGGGTATCTTCCTTGGAAAAATAAATAGAATATTTTGCATACAGAAATGGGAGAAGTAAATATTTGTGATCAAGAGAGCCTTGATAGATAACATTTTTCCCAATCATGAACTTCTCCTTTTCTGAAAGGAGTTTTTACTTGCTCACCAATTGTTTATTACCAGTGCCTCCTATGGGAGGAGTTTACATCAGCAATGTGTTGACATGGGGTTTAGCTTGCTTTACCAATAGATTATGAGGAAATATGTTGCATCTACAGGTAATCAGAACCTCTTGGAGATACCCTAAGTTTTTGCCTTCCCTTTTGCTCTTTGGTCTATTGACCTAAAACAAATTTCCAGTTATTTATTCAGCAAAAATGGGTTTATTCCAGATCAACACATGATTACAATTCAGGGTCTGCAATCCTTATAAATCACCTGCAAATCACTCACAAAAATAAATGGAGAACTCTTAAAAAGGAAGAAAGGCAGTTAGCTGGGAGAGCTATAGTAAACATTTAACGGTTTTTCATTGCCTGCATTGTGATCATCTCTTATTGATTGAGCTATTTCCAGGCAAGAAGAGGGAGTCTTCTTTTTGTTGGACTCTACTATTGCAGGGTCCTTACCTGCCTCCTGAAAAATCTGTATGCAGGTGAAGAAGCAACAGTTAGAACTGAACATGGAACAACAGACTGGTTCCAAATCGGGAATGGAGTACGTCAAGGCTGTATATTGTCACCCTGCTTATTTAACTTATAAGCAAAGTACATTATGTGAAATGTCGGGCTGGATGAAGCAGAAGCTGGAATCAAGATTGCTGAGAGAAGTGTCAATAACCTCAGATATGCAGATGACATCACCCTTATGGCAGAAAGAGGAGAAGAACTAAAGAACCTCTTGATGAAAATGAAAGAGGAAAATGAAAAAGCTGGCTTAACACTCACCATTCAAAAAGTAAGATCATGGCCTCACTTCATGGCAAATAGATGGGGAAACAAAGGAAACAGCGAGAGACTTAACTTTCTTGGGCTCTAAAATCATTGCATATGGTGACTGCAGCTATGAAATTAAAAGGTGCTTGCTGCTTGGAAGGAAGGCTATCACAAACCTAGACAGAATATTCAAAAGCAGAGATAATACCTTGCTGAGAAAGGTCCATCTACTCAAGGCTATGGTTTTTCCAGTGGTCATGTATGGATGTGAGAGTTGGACTATAAAGCTGAGCGCTGAAGAATTGATGCTTTTGAGGTGTGCTGTTGGAGAAGACTCTTGAGAGTCCCTTGGACAGCAAAAAGATCCAACCAGTCCATCTTGAAGGAAATCAATCCTGAATATTCATTGGAAGGACTGATGCTGAAGTTGAAACTCCAATATGTTGGCCACTTGATGCAAAGAACTGACTTCTTGGAAAGGACCCTGATGCTGGGAAAGATTGAAGGCAGGAGGAGAATGGGACAACAGAGAATGAGATGGTTGGATGGCATCACCAACTTGATGGACATGAGTCTGAGCAAACTCTGGGAGTCGGTGATGGACAGGGAGGTCTGATGTGCTGCAGCCCATGGGGTCACAAAAAGTAAAACACGACTGAGTGACTGAACTGACTGGCCACAGGGCAGGAGAGCTTCCATTTAGTCTCCTTTATTTTACCTGAGATTTCTGTTCTTTTTTTTTTTTTACATTTCCCTCTATAAATCAAGTTTTTTTTTTTTTTCCTGAAAGCATTAGTGATCAAAAGTTAGTTTTTCTAGTTTCAAGGGCTTTTTGTCCCTCAGACATATAAGACAGAGTTCATGCCTTTTCATTGATTTGGTTGTGAGATCTTATTGGCTTAGCTCTAACCAGGAAAAAAATGACTTTGTTTTTTTCTGTTTTGTTCTGCTATTGACAGGATGTGAAACCCCACACCTCTGTTCTGATTCCCTGCCTACGTATTCTGTTTATGAATTTTTTTCTCATCTTTTTTATGAGGATGCACATGGTCCCTAATTGGGGGGAAGTCTTCAACCTAGATTCCAGAATAAGAAAACTCAAAGAGATGAAACAGATCCACGGATTACAGCAAAACCACAGATGAATCATAGGCCATATGTCCATAAAAAGAGCAGAGACATTACTTTGCAGACAAACGTCCATCTAGCCAGAGCTATTGTGTTTCTAGTAGTCATGTATGGATGTGAGAGTTGGACCATAAAGAAGACTGAGCATCAAAGAATTAATGCTTTTGAAGCAGATCAAATCAGTCAATCCTAAAGGAATTCAAACCTGAATATTCAGTGTAAGGACTGATGCTGTAGTTCCAATAATTTGGCCACTAATATAAAAGCTGATTCATTGGAAAAGACCTCATGCTGTGAAAAACTGAGGGCAAGAGTTGAAAGGGGCGACAGAGGCTGAGATAGTTGGATAGTATCACTGACTCAATGGACAGGAGTTTGATCAAACTCAGGGAGATAGTGATGGCCAGAGAAGCCTGCTGTGCTATAGTTCATGGGGTCACAAAGAGCCAGTCATTATTTAGCCACTGAACAAAAACAAAAGCCATGGATTGAGAAGAATCATTTTATTTTTTAAAGGCTACAAATAGAGAAAATGCTCCCACCACAAAGTCATTTACCTCTTATATTTCAATGGAAAGCAAGATTTTTTTTTTGAAATCCACCATGTCTAAGAAATGGAGTTTGTTCCATTTGAAATGTTTATGCACATAGTTATAATCTTTAATACTAATCCAGACACATATCATGTTTGAGCTTATGTAGAAACAGAAAATAGAATTCATATTCAGTACTTTAAGAACAATCTTTTGCAAATCAATTTCTGGACTTCAGATTCTTCATCTGTCAAATAGAAATATAAATCATGTCCAATAATTGTTGAGTATTTTTTCAAGATTCAAAAAGATAAATGTCAAATATTTTATAAGACTTACATTAACATGCAAATTTTGCTGTATGAAATTGAAACGAAGACACCAGAGAGAACCATTCTCTCTTTAAAAATGAAAAAGTTTTTTGCTTTTAATGTAAAGTATATATTTGTTGAATATACATTCAAGTATAAAACTTCCCCAAGAAAATCTCAAAGGAAAGCATTCAGTTCAGTTCAGTAGCTCAGTCATGTCCAACTCTTTGAAACCCCGGAATGCAGCACGCCAGGCCTCCTTGTCCATCACCAACTCCCAGAGTTCACTCAAACTTATGTTCATCAAGTCAGTGATGCCATCCAGCCATCTCATCCTCTGTTGTCCCCTTCTCCTCCTGCCCCCANAACCTCATGTTGAAATAGACAAAGGGACCTACTGTAGATGTCACAAGTGCTCATTCTGCTTTCACTGCTCTGGTTCGGCTTACAGATGGTCCATGCGATAGTTGCTATAGAAACCAAACCTTTTTCATCAGTCTCTCTTTGTTGCTGTGGTGTGTTTGCGGTTGCTATATGTAAACTTTTGTACTGAGTGTCATTTGTTTTTTGTGACTGGCCTTATAATGAAGCCTATCGATTTCACCTTAACCAACAATATAACATGAAATGATGCATGAACATCAGTTACTGAGTAGAGTAGGTGGACCTAAAATCATTTGTAGACAGCACTGTGCGTTTGCTAACCAGGCTAGAAACTTTAATAATGATTATGAAAACTGGCTTGAATTCAGAGGTGGATTTTTTTTTCTTAAGTGATATTTTTTTTGTCTCGTTATGGCATGAGATCTCCTGAAAGTTAAATCTGTAACAGGATTTGGCATTCCTGCATGGTAATTTTTGCTCTGACATTTGATGTGTGACCTTAGGTGGATCATTAGCCTCTGGATTTAATAAAATAAGAAAACTGTGACATAATAGATGTATATATGGTAATTTCCAGGAGGGCAGGTATCAACCTGTTTTGATTATCCTTGCACATTCAGAGCCCAATTACAGTATCTAGAAAAAAGAGGCTGGAACATAGTAAACTCTCAAAAGTACTTGTTGTGTGAATGAATAGATATGTTGTGGTTTCTAATCACCTGGACATCTCCTACTATAGTTTCTATGTTAATCGCAATGTCAAGAATAGACATTTATTTCATCTTAATTCAACATATACTTATTGAATTCCTACTAGTGGTAAATGCTTCACTTCCGGCTGGGCTCCATACACTGCACATAGATTTGGCTTGTAAACTCTTGGGATTCTATGATTCTGTATTCTGAATTTTCTGATCTTACTAATCTGTAGATCTCAAGTGATTTTTGCTTTGGTTTCCGTGTTGTGTATATTTGAATATAAATTTCCTGATCTTTCCTTTCAAGTTACATTATTAACAAGACAGTTGTCTATCTAGGACTTAGAAGCATGAATGTTTGAATCAGACAGACTCTCATGTAAACATACTATCTCTGCACCATTGATAAGGTTACTTCTCATTGCTCACCCTCAGGTTTCTCATCTGTATAGTGGGGATAACCATGCCTACCTCATATAGTCATGGTGAGAATTAAATGAGATAAAGATCAGCACTTCATAAAGTACTAAGCACAGCATTAGGTGAAATAAATCTCCATAAATAGTACTTTTTAATCTCTATGTATGCAGAAAGGATGTGCTTGCATCTCGTTTGTGGAAAAATCTGTGGCTTTTATCATATTATGTTTCTCTTTAATGCTTCTAACTGTGCTNCATATACACAATGGAGTACTACTCAGCCATTAAAAAGAATACATTTGAATCAGTTCTAATGAGGTGGATGAAACTGGAGCCTATAATACAGAGTGAAGTAAGCCAGAAAGAAAAACACCAATACAGTATACTAATGCATATGGAATTTAGAAAGATGGTAGCAATAACCCTGTATGTGAGATAGCAAAAGAGACACAGATGTATAGAACAGTCTTTGGGATTCTGTGGGAGAGAGTGAGGGTGGGATGATATGGGAGAATGACATTGAAACATGTAAATTATCATATGTGAAACAAATCGCCAGTCAAGTTTCAATGCATGATACAGGGTGCTCAGGACTGGTGCACTGGGATGACCCAGAGGGATGGGATGGAGGTGGGTTCAGGATGGGGAATACATGTACACCCATGGTGGATTCAAGTCAATGTATGGCAAAACCAATACAATATTTTAAAGTAAAATAAATAAAAAGAAGATAAGAACTGTTTCTTTTCATACAGTGCAGGAAAGACTGTTTCTGTGGGTGTACCCCACAAGAAGTTATATGCAAGAAAGGTTATATGCAAGAAGGGTGAAGTACAGTTATCATGAAGGCTATGGCTCTTTATTTAAGTCACTAACCATGTAAGGCATTGTGTGTCCCTTGGAGAGAAGCGAATGAGAAATGAATAGATGCTTTATAGTGTAAATAACTGGATAAGGGCATTGAACAAGTATAATGACATAATGTATTTGGTGAAAAGGAGGGGATTCCATGTGGCTTCAGCCTCAGTGTTATATTACTGAGCATTCNCCTTGGAGAGAAGCGAATGAGAAATGAATAGATGCTTTATAGTGTAAATAACTGGATAAGGGCATTGAACAAGTATAATGACATAATGTATTTGGTGAAAAGGAGGGGATTCCATGTGGCTTCAGCCTCAGTGTTATATTACTGAGCATTCTAGTGTTACATTAAATCACACAATGGTGCAGATTATTGACATTACAAGAACAACAAGAACATTGAACAAGACATTGTTCTTTATTCTTGCTACATTCTCAAAGCTGAGAAATATACTGAGTCCTTCTGTTTTTCCCTCAATCCTCCACATTTTTTCAAGACTTAGTTTTTTTCTAGCTTGACTTTATATTTTTCAAGAATAGAATATATTCTATCATTTCCAACCTTTTTCTACATTTCATTGCTTCTCCCCACAATCCTAGACTCTTCGTATTCTACCATTCCTGTCCCCATTCTGTATTTCCATTGTATTAAAAGAGTTGACTTTTTTCCTGATGAAGAATTGTGCAATCACCTTTGTTATGCATCTCATCTCTTACCACCCCTGGAGACTTTGGAAAAATTACATTTTGTTCTTGATCTTCAAATTATCTCACCTCACTAAATTCTTGCCTACCATTTTAGAAAATGATTTTACACTTTTGTTCAATACTATGTATAGAACTCATGTAGAAAAGTACCCTCCCTGTCTGAAATACATGAATTTATAGGTTAAAAGAGAAATTTTTTAAATTCTCTTCCCTGAAATCAAGAAAATAAAATCCCAGGTTGAAGAAGAAGTATAAGGGTAGCAAGTGGAACCTAAAGGTAAAAATCTTGTAGGGAATGTAGATTAGCCATAAAGTGAAGTGGAGTGAAATCGCTCAGTCGTATCCGACTCTTTGTGACCCTGTGGACTGTAGCCTACCAGGTTCCTCCATCCATGGAATTTTCCAGGCAAGAATACTGGAGTGGGTTGCCATTTCCTTCTCCAGGGGATCTTCCCAACCCAGGGATTGAACCTGGGTCTCCACATTGCAGGCAGACACTTTAACCTCTGAGCCACCAGGGAACTCTGAGTAAATTCCATCACAGATAGAAGCACTCTGGAATGGCAGATTAAGGACTTTGGGAAATATGCTTCTTCATAAAACAATGAGAACACTGGCAAAATCTGTCTAAACCCTTTTTTCAGGATTCTGGAAATAAAAACAGCTGTATCTCAGTAATAACACTGAGCTTTGTGATGTTTTTATATTTCCCTAATTCTGTCCCTTTTCCCCAACTTAATGGCAGCTTTGAAGGTCAACAGTATTACCAGCAGCCTAGCAGTCACTGGAGGAGACAAAAAGGTTAAAAATCCTTCCAAAGTCCCATCCCCAGAAATGTCACTATTTGACCTGTCTAGAAGCTCACTGAAAAGCTTTATTCCTAGGGCTTTTCCTTATCTGACCTCAGTCAGAACTCACTCAGTGTGAGTAGCTCTATTGTCAGGATTTTTTTTTTTTTT
>SJYV01049762.1:549080-561920 GCA_006410875.1 Neotragus pygmaeus | reverse complement strand
TTTTTTTTTTTTTTGAAATATTAAGGGGAAATTTTTTAACATTGCAGCTGTCAGAGGTGACACTACCAGTTGGACCTAAAAAAAGTTGACTGAAAAAAGAGAAAATTAAGGAATGAGATGTTCTTATTGGGCTTTGAAAATATTTGCCGTATCCTGGGAATCTTGAAGTTCACTTGCAGGAGCAGGGCTGTTTTCATCTACTGAGGAAAGGCTGAGAAAGTACTAATCTTTTAAATTTTATGAAAATGCAAGGGACCCAGAGTAGCAACATATATATATATATATGTAAATATATATAGTATATATGAATATATTAAATGTATATAAATATATATAATATTTATAAATACACATATTAAAAGAATAACTTTGGAGACATATTTCTTGATTCAAAACTTAACAAAAAGCTACAGTAATCAGGAATATCAATAACCTCAGATATGTAGATGCTGCTGTTGCTGCTAAGTCACTTCAGTCGTCTCCAATTCTGTGCGATCCCATAGACGGCAGCCCACCAGGCTTCCCCATCCCTGGGATTCTCCAGGCAAGAACACTGGAGTGTGTTGCCATTTCCTTCTCTAAGGCATGAAAGTAAAAAGTGAAAGTGAAGTCGCTCAGTCGTGTCCGACTCTTAGTGACCTCATGGACTGTAGCCCACTAGGCTCCTCCATCCATGGGAGTTTCCAGGCAAGAGTACTGGAGTGGGGTGCTATTGTCTTCTCTGGATATGCAGATGACACTACCCTTATGGCAGAAAGTGAAGAACTAAAGAGCCTCTTGATGAAAGTCAAGGAGGAGAGTGGAAAAAGTTGGCTTAAATCTCAGCAATCAAGAAACTAGATCATGGCATCTGGTCCTACCACTTCATGGCAAATACATAGGGAAACAGTAGAAACAGTGGCAGACTTTATTTTTCTAGGCTCCAAAATCACTGCAGATGGTGATTGCAGCCATGAAATTAAAAAGCCCTTACTCCTTGGAAGGAAAGTTATGACCAACCTAGACAACATATCAAAAAGCAGAGACATTACTTTCTCAACAAAAGTCCATCTAGTCAAGGCTATGGTTTTTCCAGTTGTCATGCATGCATGTGAGAGTTGGACTATAAAGGAAGTTGAGTGCCAAAGAATTGATGCTTTGAACTGTGGTGTTGGAGAAGACTCTGGAGAGTCCCTTGGACTGCAAGGAGATCCAATCCATCCATCCTAAAGGAGATTATTCCTGGGTGTTCATCGGAAGGACTGTTGTTGAAGCTGAAACTCCAGTACTTTGGCCACCTGATGGAAAGAGTTGACACATTTGAAAAGACTCTGATGCTGGGAAAGATTGAGGGCAGGAGGAGAAAGGGACGATGGAGGACGAGATGGTTGAATGGCATCACTGATACAATGGACATGGGTTTGGGTGGACTCCAGGAGCTGGTGATGGACAGGGAGGCCTGGCGTGCTGCAGTTCATGGGGTTGCAGAGTAGGACATGAGTGAACAACTGAACTGAACTGAATGAGGACTATGTGGTACTGACAGGATGACAGATATATATAGATATAGATATAGATAAAACAATGAAATAGAATTAAAAGTTGAGAAATAAAAATCAAACATTTATGATATATATTTTTCATTTTAATGACATTTATTGTTTTCTTTCTAATTGTATAAGTATTACATGTCTGTTGCAGATAGGTAGAAATGAATCAACAGGTATCTAGACATTAGAAAAGAAACTATTACTGAATTTGAAGACATAGCAATAGCAATAGAAGTCATCAAGATGAAACGCACAAACATGGAGAGAATAATAATAAAGACCAGAGCATCAGTAAGCTGCTGGTTGACTTCAATCAACCCAATAACCATTAAATTAGAATATTTAAAACAGAAGAGTGAGAAATGGGGACAGAAAAAAATATTTGAAGAAATAATGGCCAAGTTTTTTCAAAATTTGATGCAAATTATAAGCCTGTAGATACAGGGGTTAAATGAACTCTTTTGAGGCTAAAATGGTACATTATAATCTAACTATTTAAAACCACCAATGAGGAGATAAATATTAAAAGTATCCAGAGAAGAAAACATATCTTACTTTATTCACAAAGGGGCAGTGATAAAGATGATAGCAAATTTTATATGGGAAACAAATGAGAAGACTGCAGACCATTGTCTTTTCAACTATTGAGAAAAAGAAGCCCATTGTCTTTTCAACTACTGAGAAAAAGAAGCTATTGACCTAAAATTCCATATTCCGATAAATATGTTTAAAAAAGACAAAATGAAAGCATTTTCAGATATCTAAAGTTGAATTCCTTTTGATCAGACCTAATTTCATGGCTGCAGTCACCATATGCAGTGATTTTGGAGCCCCAAAAAATAAAGTCTGACACTGTTTCCCCATCTATTTCCCATGAAGTGATGGGACCAGATGCCATGATCTTCATTTTCTGAATGTTGAGATTTAAGCCAACTTTTTCACTCTCCACTTTCACTTTCATCAAGAGGTTGTTTAGTTCCTCTTCACTTTCTGCCATAAGAGTGGTGTCATCTGCATATCTGAGGTTATTGATATTTCTCCTGGCAATCTTGATTCCAGCTTGTGATTATTTTGGGGGGTTCCAAAATCACTGCCGACAGTGACTGCAGTCATGAAATTAGAAGACACTTACTCCTTGGAAGAAAACTTATGACNATCACTGCCTCCTGTACACTGCTATGAACCTCTGTCCATAGTCTTAAGGCACTCTTTCTATCTAATCCCTTGAATCTATTTGTCACTTTCATTGTATACTCATAAGGGATTTGATTTAGGTCATGCATGAATGGTCTAGTGGTTTTCCCTACTTTCTTCAATTTAAGTCTGAATTTGGCAATAACTCAGTTCGTGATCTGAGCTATAGTCAGCTCCCAGTCTTGTTTTTGCTGACCGTATAGAGCTTCTCCATCTTTGGCTGCAAAGACTGTAATCAATCTGATTTTGGTATTGACCATCTGGTGATGTCCATGTGTAGAGTCATCCCTTGTACTTTTGGAAGAGGTATTTGCTATGACCAGTACTTTCTTGGCAAAACTCTGTTAGTCTTTGCCCTGCTTCATTTTTTACTCCAAGGCCAAACTTGTTAATCCAGGTATCTCTTGACTTCCTACTTTTTGCATTCCAGTCTGCTATGATGAAAAGGCATCTTTCTGGGATGTTAGTTCTAGAAGGTCTATAGGTCTTCATACAGCCATTCAACATAAGCTTCTTTGGCATTAGTGATCACTTAATGCTGTTCAACGTCATTTTCTTCATTCAGCTTCTGTTCAACTTCAACTTCTTTGGCATTAGTAGTACAATGCCGCAGCCAGTGTTGGTCAACAAAAGGGCCCAATTCTCCGTGCAGTGCTCAACCACATGTTGCACAACATTTTATCTCTAAAGGTCAAATCCCCTGAACTACAATCTACTAAAAAAATGTTAATGATTTTAATATGATTATTCATAAATTTATGTATCTCGGTTGCTCAATTGGAAGCTGCTTATGAATGGAAATGATCAATTCATCCCTGCTCACTGAACATTATTGGAGAGATGATTGATACATGGCCTAAGACCAAAATATTTACTTCTTCCAAAATTCATTCAAGAAAGTTTTTTTAGATATCTACATCACTCCACCATTCCTAAAATTCTATGAGGCAGGATTTTATTATTTTGAGCTAGGTATTTCTTTACTCTTTGAAATTAGAGTGGATTGCTCTAGTTATAAACTGGGATTGATTTACAGTATAAACATAGATTTAAGACCTATTATATTTATGGTAGGTACATTATTGAGAGTATAATCCATTTGTTTTTCCAAGTGGCAGTTTGAAATCCATGGTAATTTTAAAGGGACAAGTATTTGTGAATTAGAATTGTTACTGCTTTGGAAATTGCATTTGCCATCTGATGTTTAAGTTAGCCATTAGAGATACTGTAATTGGGCTTCCCAGGTGGTGCTAGTGATACAGAATCATCTGCCAATGCAAGAAACACAAAAAATGTGTATTCAATCCCTGGGTGGGGAAGATCCCCTGGAGTAGGAAATGGCAACCTGATTCAGTATTCTTGCCTGGAAAATTCCATGGACAGAGGAGCCTCATGGGTTACAGGCTCCTCTGTGAGGTCATCATGGTCCAGAGTACTATCTTTAATTTTGAAAATGCAAACAGTTTACTTATAGACTCCCTTAAAGGTTATCACATTTTGGAGACTGATTCACAATAATAAAAATTATTCGAAACTGATAAATTGAATAAATGTGGTGAAATTAACTTTCCAGTGACTAGAAGATTCTCTTTTATGGTATTCAGTGTGTATGGGAAATAAAAATATTCATTATAATATTAGCTTTTTGAGTGTTTGTTAGAGTGTTTGGATACGGATGATTTGATGTGTTTCAGTAGATTGAGAGGAATCAAAGTTGTGCCAACAGATACTTTCCTTTTGTGACACATTTTATTATGTGCAGCTCTACATATTATTTCTTGTTTTCTTCCTATGAATAATGATTTGACATGACTTGTTACATCAAGTGAGGTGAAATTTTAAGCATCTTATTCTAGTGTCTAAAGTTATAACCAATTTTTCCACACAAATGTGTGCATCTGCACAATTATATGGAAACACACATATGCACCCCCACCCCACCCCCTCACAGGCATTTTTCAAAACCACTGTGAAATGCTCTAGTCCAATTAATCAGGGAAGACATGCTGCACAGCTTGCTTGTTTGTTTGACTCTAGCTCATGGTATGGGTTCAGGGGCTAGACTGAAACTCAGCCTCCAAGAGAATCTGATTCCCTTTCCCTGAATAACTCAATGCCAGGTTGCATTATGTGTTTTTCTAAATGTTTAGGAATTGAGCTAGTACACCAGAAATGGGATCTATGGGAAAATCTCTATAACCTGAAAGAATGTAATAATAAAGACAGAACAAGAACATTTATTTGTAGATTTATATTACAAAACAAATAGATTTAACAAAGCTTCTGGATTTTGCTCTCAATATAATTCAATGAAACATAGAATCTATAAAACAAGCTCAAAGATGATATAAAACAACAATATGAGACAACAGACTGTGATGAAAAGGCAGCTGGCTGAGAGGCGGAAGTAAAGAGGAAAAAACCACATGAGATAAGAAACAGTATGAAGAAACTAAAATTGCTATTACAAAAGGGGCTCAGTATCCCTGATTTAAAATGTCATCTGGATAGAAAAAACTAGTAGATTTTGCTCAACATTTTTTCTGAAAAATTCATTAAGAAATGCCTTTCACAGTATTGAAAATAAAGATGGATAGAAAACTAATCAAGGGAAACTTAATTAAAGGATGCTTCCACTGGAATTAAAAAAAAAAATTGCTACATAGGTTTTGCTCCAACCTACCTCAGGACCTTTGGATTTGCTTTTTCTTCTTCTTGAAGTATTCTTTCTCTCACTTTTAACAACACAATGGTTTGACTCCTACTGATACTTCATATCGCTGTACAAATGTCACATGCTCAGAAAAGACTGCTGAAGACTAGATCAGATCTATTATTTTACATTTCCTCTTGACAATGGGCTAGCCCATTAAAATAAAAGATACTCAATGGGAACAAGACGTTTTTCTTTTTTTCACTGACCTATCCACAGAATCTGGAATAGTTAATGGCACTAAGAAGGCATTCAATGAGTATTTGTTGGTTAAATGAATTAATGATTAAATACCAATCATCAGAGTCATTTATTGTTTCTGCACATGTGGTTGTCTGTTTCTTTACTTGATCAATAGGCTCCATAGGACTAGGGACATGTTGTGCTTTGTATCTGTTTTGATCACCACTATTGTCAGCAGTAAGCAGAATGCTTGGCAAATAGTAGACAATTAAATGTTTGTGTGATATTTATTGAGTATTGGACAAATACAAGCAGAAGCAGAGATATGAAAAACTGGTAGCACTGACCACTGGCAAGTATATCTGCTCAAGGGTATATGATAGTCATGCTGTAAAGAAAAGAGGAAGATAATACTACCGAAGAGCAGATATATCTTGGCTGGAAGACCAGTGGAAACTTGGAGACATATATTTTATTCTGTTCTCCATTTGAGGACTATAAATGACACTTACCCGACACATCAACAGACAGTGAGATGAGAGCAATCTATCAGATTGGTGCAAAAGTAATTGTGATTTTGCATTGTTGAACTTCTCACTCACGTTTGATATTAGAATGCATTCCTAAATGTTATGTTATACATCATTTTAATACACTTTTCTCACTTTATGTTTTTTTTTTTGCTAATGACTTATTACTTGTTGTTTATTTTATATTTATTTTAGACTATAGAAATTATGTTAGAAAGCAAATTCAAGTAATTTTCTTATTTGAGTTCAAAATGGTCATAAAGCAGTGAAGACAATTTGAAACATCAACAGTACATTTGGCCCAGGAACTGCTAACAAACATACAGTGCAGTGGTGGTTCAAGAAACTTTGCAAAGAAGATGAGACCTTTGAAGATGAAGAGTGCAGTGACTGGCCAGTGGAAATAACAGTGACCCACTGAGGTCATTGAAGCTGATCCTCTTATAACTACACAAGAAATGTCTGAAGAACCCAACGTCGACCATTCTATGGTCATCCGGCATTTGAAGCAAATTGAAAAGTGAAAAAGCTCGATAAGAGGATGCCTCATGAGCTGACTGAAGGAAAAAAATCATTGTTTTGAAGAGTTTTCTTCTTATTCTTTGCAAAATCAATGAACCATTTCTCAATTAGATTGTGACATGTGACAAAAAGTGGATTTTATACAATCAGCAATGACCACTATTGAGAAGAAGCTCCAAAGCACTTCCCAAGTCATTGTCACTATCTGGTGGCCTGCTGCTGGTCTGATCCACTAGAGCTTTCTGAATCCCAGCAAAACTATTACATCTGAGGAGTACACTCACAGCCAATCCGTGAGATGCACTTAAAACTGCAACAACTGCAGCCAGCATTGGTCAACAGAATGGGCCCAAGTCTCCATTCAGTGTTCAACCACTTGTTGCACAACCAAAGCTTCAAAAGTTGAATGAATTGGGCTACGAAGATTTGCCCCATCCGCTGTATTCACCTCACCGCTCTCCAAGGGACTGCCACTTCTTCAAGCATCTTGACAATTTATGCAGGGAAAACACTCCCACAGCCAGCAGGAGGCAGAAAATACCTTCCAACATTGGTTGAATCCTGAAGCTCAGATTTTTACACTACAGGAATAAACAAAGATTTCTTGTTGGCAAAAATATGTTGTTTGTAATGGTTCCTATTTTGATTAACAAAGATGTGTTTAATCCCAGTTACAGTGATTTAAAATTCATGGTCTAAAATGGCAATTACTTTAGTACCAATCTAATACCATCCTCTCTTAAGAAATACCAAGTTTATATAGATTCTGTGTTGCCTGAGAATATGTAAAGATAGCTTTGGAGGGCCCTATGGAAAATTTTTACAGAGAAAGAGAATAGAATATTCAGATGTACAGAATTCCTCTGAAAAATTTAATTTGTAACAGAAAAAAATAGAAAATTATGTGATCTCAGAATAATGCATGAAGATCTAGAATTATATAGCTTAGGAGCAATGTCAAAAAGAATAGTTTGAGAAATGAATGGGGTAGAGAAGGATTTCAAAGAAACTAAAATAACATAGCAGAAATAATTCAGCATTGCACATAGCAAAAATCAGAATTTATTCTTGGAGTATATGTACCAGTAATATGAAGTACAAACTTGGAATTTTTTTCTAAAATATTCTAGAAAAACAGAATAATAAAATTATGAGAAAGAAGATAATTGCAGGAAATTAACACTGGAAAGCTCACACATAGATTTGGGCATTTTTGAATGAAAGGCTCTAATAAATGGATCAAAAGCAATAGCAGAAGACCATTTCTTTGACATAAGACTTGACAATGTAAACCAAAAGAACATAGTATTTTCAAAGCTAAACAACAGGAAAGATATTAGCACCAGGACATCCTTAGGCAAATCTTTTTATTTACATTGATAATTTTAAAAGTATAAAACATGAAACATAAATATACACTTTGATATTTAGCAATACTAAATACTAGGGAGAAATATCATCCATTTTGAGAGAAAATATTGAAATACAAGACTTTTTTATGTTGCCTAGTTTTTTCCATATAAAAAAACAGGAGACTCTCACGTATTTGCTGGCTCAGAAAAGATGCCACTTGTAAATCCTTCTTTTTATTCTTTAAAAAAAAAAAAAAAACTTGAAAAATTACTCCAAAACTCCAAATAACTGATCAAGCAAACTTAAGAGTCCAGTATAGGGACACTTGTGGCATAAATTCTGATTATAATGGTGAATATACAAGGCAAAGTTTAAAATAAGTACAGAAACAAACTTTGTAATACAATTTTAAAAACCCACATCATTTTAGCAAATATTTAAAACCAAATGAAGGAAAGGAGATGGGGACATTGTAGGCAACTCTTTGCCGAAATAAAGGAGAGCTAAAAACAAATTCTTAAGCTTATCCCTCATAGATTTACTGTCATCTAGCAAATGCATATGTTAATAGTAATTATTTGTTAAATTTTGTCTTCTGTGNCCAAATGAAGGAAAGGAGATGGGGACATTGTAGGCAACTCTTTGCCGAAATAAAGGAGAGCTAAAAACAAATTCTTAAGCTTATCCCTCATAGATTTACTGTCATCTAGCAAATGCATATGTTAATAGTAATTATTTGTTAAATTTTGTCTTCTGTGTTTTTTCATATATTAACTCATTTTAGTAAAAGATTATATAGATACTATTTTTAGAAAAATTGAAACAAATATTTAGTGAAATAAATAAGATGTATAACTTTCAAAACTCTAGGGGAAATAAGGACAAAGAGAAAGATACAAAAGAGAGTAAAAACATGAAATAAATATGAGAAAGAGAACAGGATGGCATAAAGGAAAGCTAAATATTTTACTTCAAAAGGTAAATGAAAATGAAACTAATCCTAAATTAAAGCATAGACTTTCTAATTGAATTAAAATTATTTGTGGTTTATGAGTCATGCCAAAATAGTTATGAATACAGCAATTCATCCAAGGGATAATGAATACTGTTAACAGAAGGATTCAAAGCAAAAGATAGTCAAACGATCTCAAGATAAAGATAGTCATATCAATAAAAAATAAAAGTAGCAATGAAGATTTATCCAAACTTAACATATCACCATTTGACAAAAGCAAGTGCTCTTTCTACAAGAGGTCAAAGCCCTGGCAACACATTTGCCTGTGGTTTCTCTGCAGTTAATCTAGGACTTCTTAAAACTATAAGTAATCTAGACACTGACTGACTTCCTGAGAGTCCCCAGCCTTATCCACGGGCCAGAAATTTGCTGATGTTAAATTTTGGCACCTGTCTAGAAAAACATCTATTTCTGCTTTATTGACTATGCCAAAGCCTCTGACTGTGTGGATCACAANACTCCAGTGTTCTTGCCTGGAGAATCCCAGGGATGATGAAGCCCAATGGGCTGCCGTCTGTGGGGTCGCACAGAGTCGGACATGACTGAAGCGACTTAGCAGCAGTAGCAGCAGCACATACTGCAAAAGAGTATCTGCAAGACATGTATTTAACAATGAACTTGTATATGTATTTTTTAAATGATTCTTACAACTCAATTACAAAGTTACAAATTACCCAATAAACAGATCACAGATTAAGATTTAAATAAGTACTTTAAAAAGATTGATATGTAAGACAACAACATATGAATAGATACTCAATGTCATTTGCCACCAGAAAAAATGCAAGTTAAACTAAAAGTGAACCAAGATACACACTTAGTGGAGTGGCTAAAGCTTAAAAATTTGAAAGACAATACAAAGCACCAGCAAAGATGTAGACAGCAGAATATTTCATACATGCTTGTGAGGATGTGACATACAAAAGCCAGTTTGGAAACCCATTTGGCAGTTATTTTAATAAAGCCTAATCCTAAAATGCCTCAATCATAAACCTCAATATAAATTGAGGAGACATAAAAACATATGTCCATACAAAGGTATCTCCACACAGTGTTTATAGCAGTTTTATTCACAGGAGCAAAAGAAGGGGAGATTTATCAACTGGTAAATGGATACAGAAATTGTGCTACATCCTCACAATGGAATAATATTCATCATCAAAAAAGAATATTGATACATGCAACTACACATTCATTCATAACAAAATAATTATGCTTAATGAAAAAAGTTGGACATGAAAGGCTATAATGTATGATTCAATTTACATGGCATTCTGAAAAAGGCAAAAATGCAGACACAGAAATAAGATCAGAGATTGTATAGAGGAGAGGATGGAAGAATAGAGTACTGATTTAAAGTGGCATTATAGAACNAAAAAGTTGGACATGAAAGGCTATAATGTATGATTCAATTTACATGGCATTCTGAAAAAGGCAAAAATGCAGACACAGAAATAAGATCAGAGATTGTATAGAGGAGAGGATGGAAGAATAGAGTACTGATTTAAAGTGGCATTATAGAACTATGCAGTGATGTATATAGTCTGTACCTTGAGTGGTGGTGATGGCTACATAACTGAATACACCTGTCAAAACTCTGAACTGAACATTTATATCTAAAGGGTGAATTTAATTGCATTTAAATTATACTTTGCCAAAAATTAATAAGCAGAGACCTTAGTAAAAAGAGAATTGGGAGACCAGAAGGGGAAGCCTCACAAGCCTCACCAAGCAAGGATAGCCAAACCCAACAGAAAGACCTCTTCTTCCTGGCAACAACTCAGTCAACGAAGCCACAGATTCTTGGTTTACTGCAGCCCTCTCAATTTATTTTCCCCTCTGTAAAAGAGTTCTCCTTCCCCTGCCGTGAAGGAAGACTGGCATGCGGTTAAGATGCATGTGGCGGCAGATCCTATGATGCAGTTCTTTGTGGATCTTGAATAAACCCATTTTTTGCTAGAGAAATAATTGGCAGTCTATTCATTTCAGGTCAACCTTCAATACACATGACCTATAAAAGAGAAACATGGTTTCAAGTTGTTATTTTCCTTTATCTAGCTGCTTGACTGGGAGACATCTATTACTTTAAAATTGTCCCCAAACCTTGTATTTCTCACCAATAAATTATAGTTTTAAGTTTTCTTAAATAATTTGTAGTGCTCTTTCTGACTAAGTTATTATGGGAATAAATTAACTTTTACCCCGCAGATAAGCCAAATTAATTCAATACATCTTACTGATTTTTAACTCATTGATTAAATATTTTCACCCCAAATGTCCACAATCCCTTTGTATTTCAAAGACATCTGTAAAATAAGCAGGTTGAGATTGCATACCTGATTGCTCAATTACTGGGAACAACTAGAATATGAAAAAGTGGTATATTGAGAACTAGATCCAAAAACAGAGAGGTAGTTCTAGAAAGATGTATTTTTCCAGAATTTGAATTGCATCAGTATCATGAATAGAAATTGTCCAGAGCATGACTAAATCTGTATCTTTATAATTTTTCCTCAAAAATATTTTGAGTGAGAAAGTAGGTAAAGAGAACACACATATTAGTCTTTACTGTGTTTATTAGCAGCAGTAAATACTTTTGATCTATATAAACATATTTCAGGTATCACAAATGATTCAAAAATTGATTGTCTGCAAATACAAAATGTAATAAATCTTTCAATATAATTTAGACTGATAACTGAACATGAGCATATTCCTTCTGAAGGTGAATTTGTATTTTATGATTACTCATGAATTGAGACATAGCATTTTCTGTAAGGGACAAAAGTCATAGATCCCATTAAAGATATTTTTAACGTTAAAACAAGTATTTCAAAATCCATCTTTCAGCCAAAACAGGGATTGTTATCAGGGATTGTGTATTTCTCCTGTGTCTTTTTGGCATATATAGGAGCACTATTTCTGACACATGGTATATACTGAAATTATATTGATAACTTTTAAATAGTAAAAATCCTGGAAAGTATAAATTTTCAAAACAATTATTATTCATTTATTAAGTTCATGTTAGGTGCAGGAGGAGAAGGGGGAGACAGAGGATAAGATGGTTGGATGGCATCACTGACTCAATGGACATGAGTCTGAACAAACTCCACGAGACCAGTGAATGACAGGGAAGCCTGGCATGTGCTGCAGTCCATGGGATCGCAGAGTCGGACACAGCTTAGCCACTGAAGAACAAAAGTGCACACTGACAGACCTCAAGTTATATTTAGCAATAACCTATTTTGTAGGTAAAGTGAAAATGCATTTTCATTATACCAGAGCTTCAGATAGGACTTGGATGGTTATTTTGATGAAGATAATTTCTGAACTTTGAAGTATTTAAGCCTAATTACTTACAACTTCTGAAACTTTGCCCTGACTTTAAATGGCTCATGTGATCATAGTCTTGATTTCTGGAAGTAGCAAGTCTCTTTTCATCTGGCTGGTGGTACCAGGTTCTAATTCTTGAATTAATTTCGAAGTAAAGCAGATACTTATAATCATTCATTCAGTTTCCAAAGATGTCAGTCTTAAACTCATTTTTGTCCCTTTTCTTTCCAGATAATCATGTCTTTTTGAATTTTACTAGCAGAATATTTATTAAATCTGTTTTCTCCTCTGTTTCTTCCACTACTCTCATTACCTTTCACATGCTTACTGAAAATGTTCAGAGGCTTCCAGTCTTGTTTATTTCAGACCATTCTCCATACTCCCCTGGAATTATGCATCTGTAATCCAAAATTCACCACTTGACTCTCCCATTGATTATGGCTCAGTGGTTCCAAATTACTTACA
>SJYV01049762.1:494748-546567 GCA_006410875.1 Neotragus pygmaeus | reverse complement strand
GTCAGGAAGCAACAGTTAGAACTGGACATGGAACAACAGACTGGTTCCAAATAGATAAAGGAGTACGCCAAGGCTGTATATTGTCACCCTGCTTATTTAACTTATATGCAGAGTACATTATGAGAAATGCTGGGGTGGAAGAAGCAGAAGCTGGAATCAAGATTGCCAAGAGAAATATCAATAACCTCATATATGCAGATGACACCACCCTTATGGCAGAAAGTGAAGAGGAACTAAAGAGCCTCTTGATGAAAGTGAAAGAAGAGAGTGAAAAAGTTGGCTTACAGCTCAACATTCAAAAAATGAAGATCATGCCATCTGGTCCCATCACTTCATGTCAAATAGATGGGGAAACAGTGTCAGACTTTATTTTGGGGGGCTCCAAAATCACTGCAGAGGCTGACTGCAGCCATGAAATTAAAAGACCATTACTCCTTGGAATAAAACCTAGATAGCATATTGAAAAGCAGAGACATTACTTTGCTAACAAAGGTCTGTCTAGTCAAGGCTGTGGTTTTTCCAGTGGTCATGTATGGATGTGAGAGTTGGACTGTGAAGGAAGCTGAGTGCCGAAGAATTGATGCTTTTGAACTGTGGTGTTGGAGAAGACTCTTGAGAGTCCCTTGGACTGCAAGGAGATGCAACCAGTCCATTCTGAAGGAGATCAGCCCTGGGATTTCTTTGGAAGGAATGATGCTAAAGCTGAAACTCCAGTACTAGGGCCACCTCATGCAAACAGAAGACTCATTGAAGCGACTCTGATGCTGGATGGGATTGGGGGCAGTAGGAAGTGGGGACGACAGAGGATGAGATGGCTGGACGGCATCACGGACTTGATGGACATGGGTTTGAGTGAACTCCGGGTGACAGTGATGGACAGGGAGGCCTGGCATGCTGTGATTCATGGGGTCGCAAAGAGTTAAACACAACTGAGTGACTGAGCTGAACTGAACTGAAAGTTAATAGATTATTGTTGTTGCTGTTCAGTTGCTAAGTCACGTCTGTCTCTTTGTGAGCCCCAGGACTGTAGCCTGCCATGCTCCTCCATCTGTGACTTTTCCCAGGCAAGAATACTGAAGTGGGTTACCATTTCCTTCTCCAGGGTATCTTGCCAACCCAGGGGTTGAACCCACATATCCTCCATTGGTAGGCATGTTATTTACCACTACTCCACCTGGGAAGCTCCCAATTAATTATTAGTTTTAACCAAAGTAAGCATTCAAACTCTCACTGTTGCTCTAGTACATTAAAAAAAAAAACCTAAAATTTCTTATATCAGTTCAGTTCAGTTCAGTCACTCAGTCGTGTCCGACTCTTTGTGACCCCATGAATCGCAGCACACCAGGCTTCCCCATCCAGCACCAACTCCCGGAGTTCACTCAGACTCACAGCCATAGAGTCAGTGATGCCATTCAGCCATCTCATCCTCTGTCGTCCCCTTCTCCTCCTGCTCCCAGTCCCTCCCAGCATCAGAGTCTTTTCCAATGAGTCAACTCTTCGCATGAGGTGGCCAAAGCACTGCAGTTTCAGCTTTAGCATCATTCCTTCCAAAGAAATCCCAGGGCTGATCTCCTTCAGAATGGACTGGTTGCATCTCCTTGCAGTCCAAGGGACTCTCAAGAGTCTTCTCCAACACCACAGTTCAAAAGCATCAATTCTTCGGCACTCAGCTTCCTTCACAGTCCAACTCTCACATCCATACATGACCACTGGAAAAACCACAGCCTTGANTCTCCTTCAGAATGGACTGGTTGCATCTCCTTGCAGTCCAAGGGACTCTTGAAAATTTCTCATGTAAGCATAGGTTAATTTTGTAGTTGTAGTTTATCATATGTATTTGAGCGTAATTGCTGCCTTTCGTTGTAACGGGAGGCTCTTCTTAGAACTCAGTGCATTCTTTGTTTCATCCCAAATACCTATCACTCTTTTTAGTGTTCTAATGAAGAGAGATTCATAAAATAGGATGTTAAGCCAATTGATTTCCCAAGCAGCTGACTGATGCTTTAAAAATACTCATTCATTCATTCATCCATTCAATAAGCATTTACTGAGTACCTATTATGTGCCAAACACTATACTAGGCACTGTGAGTATAAAACAAACAACCTTAAGTTTCCATCAATAGAGAGGTTGAGAGAAGCAAAAATAATGAGAGGATGATTGTACTACAACATGGAAAGTATAAGCACAGGGATAATGGATAGAGTATTATGGCAATATAGAGATCAAATAGCTCATGCAAATTTTATGATCATGGATGGAAATTCTGGAGAAGATAATTCTTGAAAAGTCTTAAACAATAAGTGAATGTTAAATTATAGTTTAAAGGAGATGTTCCAGGAAGAAAAATAATGTGAGCAATGGCTGAGAAGCAATAAACAATAAAATTTCTGAAAGAATTGTATATAAAATATGTGTTGGAGGGTATTTTTCAAAGCAGAGAGAAACTAGTAATAAAGTTAGCAATAGACAGGGCCAGATCAAGAAGAACATACAAAATAAATTCAAAAAATTGAACTTGTAAGTAATTTGGAACCACTGAGCCATAATCAATGGGAGAGTCAAGTGGTGAATTTTGGATTACAGATGCATAATTCCAGGGGAGTATGGAGAATGGTCTGAAATAAACAAGACTGGAAGCCTCTGAACATTTTCAGTAAGCATGTGAAAGGTAATGAGAGTAGTGGAAGAAACAGAGGAGAAAACAGATTTAATAAATATTCTGCTAGTAAAATTCAAAAAGACATGATTATCTGGAAAGAAAAGGGACAAAAATGAGTTTAAGACTGACATCTTTGGAAACTGAATGAATGATTATAAGTATCTGCTTTACTTCGAAATTAATTCAAGAATTAGAACCTGGTACCACCAGCCAGATGAAAAGAGACTTGCTACTTCCAGAAATCAAGACTATGATCACATGAGCCATTTAAAGTCAGGGCAAAGTTTCAGAAGTTGTAAGTAATTAGGCTTAAATACTTCAAAGTTCAGAAATTATCTTCATCAAAATAACCATCCAAGTCCTATCTGAAGCTCTGGTATAATGAAAATGCATTTTCACTTTACCTACAAAATAGGTTATTGCTAAATATAACTTGAGGTCTGTCAGTGTGCACTTTTGTTCTTCAGTGGCTAAGCTGTGTCCGACTCTGCGATCCCATGGACTGCAGCACATGCCAGGCTTCCCTGTCATTCACTGGTCTCGTGGAGTTTGTTCAGACTCATGTCCATTGAGTCAGTGATGCCATCCAACCATCTTATCCTCTGTCTCCCCCTTCTCCTCCTGCACCTAACATGAACTTAATAAATGAATAATAATTGTTTTGAAAATTTATACTTTCCAGGATTTTTACTATTTAAAAGTTATCAATATAATTTCAGTATATACCATGTGTCAGAAATAGTGCTCCTATATATGCCAAAAAGACACAGGAGAAATACACAATCCCTGATAACAATCCCTGTTTTGGCTGAAAGATGGATTTTGAAATACTTGTTTTAACGTTAAAAATATCTTTAATGGGATCTATGACTTTTGTCCCTTACAGAAAATGCTATGTCTCAATTCATGAGTAATCATAAAATACAAATTCACCTTCAGAAGGAATATGCTCATGTTCAGTTATCAGTCTAAATTATATTGAAAGATTTATTACATTTTGTATTTGCAGACAATCAATTTTTGAATCATTTGTGATACCTGAAATATGTTTATATAGATCAAAAGTATTTACTGCTGCTAATAAACACAGTAAAGACTAATATGTGTGTTCTCTTTACCTACTTTCTCACTCAAAATATTTTTGAGGAAAAATTATAAAGATACAGATTTAGTCATGCTCTGGACAATTTCTATTCATGATACTGATGCAATTCAAATTCTGGAAAAATACATCTTTCTAGAACTACCTCTCTGTTTTTGGATCTAGTTCTCAATATACCACTTTTTCATATTCTAGTTGTTCCCAGTAATTGAGCAATCAGGTATGCAATCTCAACCTGCTTATTTTACAGATGTCTTTGAAATACAAAGGGATTGTGGACATTTGGGGTGAAAATATTTAATCAATGAGTTAAAAATCAGTAAGATGTATTGAATTAATTTGGCTTATCTGCGGGGTAAAAGTTAATTTATTCCCATAATAACTTAGTCAGAAAGAGCACTACAAATTATTTAAGAAAACTTAAAACTATAATTTATTGGTGAGAAATACAAGGTTTGGGGACAATTTTAAAGTAATAGATGTCTCCCAGTCAAGCAGCTAGATAAAGGAAAATAACAACTTGAAACCATGTTTCTCTTTTATAGGTCATGTGTATTGAAGGTTGACCTGAAATGAATAGACTGCCAATTATTTCTCTAGCAAAAAATGGGTTTATTCAAGATCCACAAAGAACTGCATCATAGGATCTGCCGCCACATGCATCTTAACCGCATGCCAGTCTTCCTTCACGGCAGGGGAAGGAGAACTCTTTTACAGAGGGGAAAATAAATTGAGAGGGCTGCAGTAAACCAAGAATCTGTGGCTTCGTTGACTGAGTTGTTGCCAGGAAGAAGAGGTCTTTCTGTTGGGTTTGGCTATCCTTGCTTGGTGAGGCTTGTGAGGCTTCCCCTTCTGGTCTCCCAATTCTCTTTTTACTAAGGTCTCTGCTTATTAATTTTTGGCAAAGTATAATTTAAATGCAATTAAATTCACCCTTTAGATATAAATGTTCAGTTCAGAGTTTTGACAGGTGTATTCAGTTATGTAGCCATCACCACCACTCAAGGTACAGACTATATACATCACTGCATAGTTCTATAATGCCACTTTAAATCAGTACTCTATTCTTCCATCCTCTCCTCTATACAATCTCTGATCTTATTTCTGTGTCTGCATTTTTGCCTTTTTCAGAATGCCATGTAAATTGAATCATACATTATAGCCTTTCATGTCCAACTTTTTTCATTAAGCATAATTATTTTGTTATGAATGAATGTGTAGTTGCATGTATCAATATTCTTTTTTGATGATGAATATTATTCCATTGTGAGGATGTAGCACAATTTCTGTATCCATTTACCAGTTGATAAATCTCCCCTTCTTTTGCTCCTGTGAATAAAACTGCTATAAACACTGTGTGGAGATACCTTTGTATGGACATATGTTTTTATGTCTCCTCAATTTATATTGAGGTTTATGATTGAGGCATTTTAGGATTAGGCTTTATTAAAATAACTGCCAAATGGGTTTCCAAACTGGCTTTTGTATGTCACATCCTCACAAGCATGTATGAAATATTCTGCTGTCTACATCTTTGCTGGTGCTTTGTATTGTCTTTCAAATTTTTAAGCTTTAGCCACTCCACTAAGTGTGTATCTTGGTTCACTTTTAGTTTAACTTGCATTTTTTCTGGTGGCAAATGACATTGAGTATCTATTCATATGTTGTTGTCTTACATATCAATCTTTTTAAAGTACTTATTTAAATCTTAATCTGTGATCTGTTTATTGGGTAATTTGTAACTTTGTAATTGAGTTGTAAGAATCATTTAAAAAATACATATACAAGTTCATTGTTAAATACATGTCTTGCAGATACTCTTTTGCAGTATGTGCTGCTGCTACTGCTGCTAAGTCGCTTCAGTCATGTCCGACTCTGTGCGACCCCACAGACGGCAGCCCATTGGGCTTCATCATCCCTGGGATTCTCCAGGCAAGAACACTGGAGTGGGTTGCCATTTCCTTCTCCAACGCATGAAAGTGAAAAGTGAAAGTGAAGTCGCTCAGTCATGTCTGACTCTTAGCAACCCCATGGACTGCAGCCTACCAGGCTCCTCCATCCATGGGAGTTTCCAGGCAAGAGTACTGGAGTGGGATGCCATTGCCTTCTCCGTCTGCAATATGTAGATTGTCCTTATGTTTCTATATGTGTTTTGAGAACATTTAATTATGAAGACAAATTCATCAATTTCTTTTTGCATGGTTAGTATTTTTTATGTCCTAAGATACTTTCCCTAACCCTGTTTCATAAATATTTTCTTCTCTGTTTTCTTCAGGAATTTTGAAACTTTAGGTCTTACATTTAGACATAATATCGTTCAAGTTGTTTTTAATGTGAGAGAAATGGTTCAAAAAATTTTATGATGTTGAATATGATGTCCATTATTCCAGAATCTTTTATTGAAATATTATCTTTTTTCTATTTAATGACCTGGACACATCTGTCAACAAAACCAATTGACCACATATGTATGGGTTTAGTTTTATGCTCTCTATTCTGTTTCATTGATACATATTTTTTACAGTAATATCACATCTTGTTTATGACTGTAGTTTTGACTACAATAAATCTTTTCATCAGGCAATATGAATTTTCCAACTATGTTCTTCAATTTCAATATATTTTGCTTATTCAAGATAATTAGCATTTTCATATAAATTTTAGGCTAAACTTGTCAAATTCTACCAAAGAGAAGAAGGGTGGAATTATGATTTGGATTACAGTTGACTTTTAAACAACATGGTTTGAACTGCATGGGTCCACTTATACATAGATATTTTAAACTAAATATTAATATGCACTATGATACTACACATAGATAGTACTATGATCCACAGTTGGTTGAACATACTGATGAAGAATCATTGATAGAGAGGGTCATCTGTAAAGTTATATGTGTCTTTTTGACTATTTGGAGGGTTAGCATCCCTAAAACACCTACATTGTTCAAGAGTTAACTGTGTTTTGAATTCATAGATCAATTTGGAGAGAACTGGAATTTTAACAATGATGAGCCCTATGATCTTTGATCATTGTATATCTCTGCACTAATGTATAATTTTTAAAGATTTTTCTCATCAGTGCTCTTTGCTGCTGTTGTTCACTCATTTGTGTCTGACTCTTTGCTACCCCATGGCCTGCAGCATACCAGGCTTCCCTGTCCATCACTATCTACCAGAGTTTGCTCAAACTCATGTCTATTGAGTTGATGATACCATCAAACCATCTCCCCATACTCTGTCACTCCCTTCTCCTCCTGTTCAATCTTTCCCAGTATCAAGGTCTTTTCTAACAAATCAGCTGTTAACAGAAGATGGCCAAAGTATTGGAGCTTCGGCTTCAGCATCAGTCCTTCTAATGAATATTTAGGGTTGATTTCCTTTAGGATTGATTGGTTTGATCTTGTAATCCAAGGGACTCCCAAGAGTCTTCTCCAGAACCACAGTTTGAAAGCATCAATTCTTCAGCATTCACCCTTCTTTATGGTGCAACTGTCACATCCATACATGACTACTGGAAAAACCAAGCTTTGACTATAGGGACCTTTGTAGGCAAATTGATGTCTCTATTTTCGAATATGCTGTATAGGTTGGTCATAGCTTTTCTTCCAAGGAGCAAGTATCTTTTAATTTCATGGCTGTATTCACCATCTGCAGTGATTTTGGAGTCCAAGAAAAAGTCTCTCATTGTTTCCATTTTTTCCACATTTACTTGCCATAAGATGATGGGACCAGATGCCATGATCTTCTTTTTTTGAATGTTAATTTTTAAGCCAGCTTTTTCACTCTCTTCTTTCACCTTCATCAGGAGGTTTGTTTAGTTCCTCTTCCCTTTCTGCCATTTGTGTGGTGTCATCTGCATATCTGACGTTATTGATATTTCTCCCAGCAACTTTGATTGCAATTTGTGTTTTATCCAGCTCAACATTTCACATGATGTGCTCTGCATATAAGGTAAATAAGCAGGGTGACAATATACAGCCTTGAGGTACTCCTTTCCAAATTTGGAACCAGTCCATTGTTCCATGTCCGGTTCTAACTGTTGCTTCTTGACCTGCGTACAGGTTTCCCAGGAGGGAGGTAAGGTAGTCTAGTATTCCTATCTCTTTAAGAATTTTCTACAGCTTGCTTTGATCCACACAGTCAAGGGCTGTAGTGTAGTCAATGAAGCAGAAGTAGATGTTTTTCTGGAATTCCCTTTCTTTGTCTATGATCCAACAGTTGTTGGCAATTTGATCTGTGGTTCCTCTGCCTTTTCTAAATCCAGCTTGAACATCTGGAAGTTCTTGGTTCATGTATTATTGAAGCCTAGCTTGAAGGATTTTGAACATGAACTTGCTAGCATTTGAAATGGCTGTGATTGTGCAGTAATTTGAACATCCTTTGTCATTGCTCTTCTTTGGGATTGAAATGAAAACTGACCTTTTCCAGTCCTGTGGCCAATGGTGAGTTTTCCAAATTTCCTGTCATATTGAGTACAGCACTTTCACAGCATCATCTTTTAGGATTTGAGATAGCTCAACTGGAATTTCATCACCTTCACTAGCTTTGTTCATAGTGATGCTTCCTAAGGCCCACTTGGCTTCACATTCCAGGATTTCTAGCTCTAGGTGAGTGATCAGACCATAATGGTTACCTGGGTCATTGAGACCTTCTTTGTATAGTTCTTTGTATTCTTGCCACTTCTTAATCTCTTCTTCTGCTAGGTCCATACCATTTCTGTCCTTTAATGTGCCCACCTTTGCATGGAATGTTCCCTTGGTATCTCTAATTTTCTTGAAGATTCTATTTCCCATTCTATTGTTTTCCTCTATTTCTTTGCACTGATCATAGAGGAAGGCTTTCTTATCTCTCTTTACTATTCTTTGAAACTCTGTATTCTGATGGGTATATCTTTCCTTTTCTCTTTTGCCTTTCACTTCTCTTAGCTATTTGTAAGACTCCTCAGACAACCATTTTGCCTTTTTGCATTTCTTTTTTTGGGGTATAGTTTTGATCACTGCCTCCTCTACAGTGTTACAAACCTCTGTCCATAGTTCTTTAGGTGATCTATCAGATCTAATTCCTTGAATCTATTTGTCACATGCACTGTATAATCATAAGGGCTTTGATTTAGGTCCTGCCTCAATGGCCAAGTGGTTTTCCCTACTTTCTTCAATTTATGTCTGAATTTTTCAATAAGGAGTTCATGACTGAGCCACAGTCAGCTCCCAATCTTGTTTTTGCTGACTATACATAGCTTTTCCATCTTCAGCTGCAAAGAATATAATTAATTTAATTTTGGTATTGACCATCTGGTGATGTCCTTGTATAAAGTCATCTCTTGTGTTGTTGGAAGAGGTGTTTGCACTGACTCTTGGCAAAACTATGCTAGATTTTTCCCTGCTTCATTTGGTATTCCAATGATAAACTTGCCTGTTACTCTAGGTATCTCTTTACTTTCTACTCTTGCTTTCCAGTTCCCTATGATGAAAAGAACCTTTTTTTGTGTGTTAGTTCTACAAGGTCTTGTATGTCTTCATATTGTAAATAGAATTTTAAATTTATTCTAATTTTTCAATGCTAATAATTAGAAAGACAATAGAATTTAGTATACTGATTTTATTCCGCTAACTACTAAAGTCAGTTATTGGATCCAATAGGTGTTTTGGTGGAGATTTCTTAGAGGTTAATCATATGATTTGTGAATAAATTACATTCTATTTTTGTCTTATCTATATATATACTACATTTATTAATTTATTTATACCTTATTACTCTGGCTAAGATCCTAACTGTGATACCAAGTAGAAGTGATGAGAAGATATTGCCAGTTTTAGAAAGCATTCAATCTTTTATAATTAGGTATGATATTAGTTACAGGTTTTTAGTAGATAGTCTTTATCATAGAGGCAGTTTCATTCTACTCCTAACTTGCTGAGAGTTTTTATCAGTAATAAATAGTGCATTTTAACAAATGCTTTTTTTGCATCTATTGATATGATCATGTGATTTTCTCTGCTAGCTTGTTAATATGGTGAATTTCATTTTTATGTTCTTGATATTATAGTTTGGATAAATGCAAAAGAATTCTGTCACCTCGATGAATTGACTTCTTTATGATATTAATATATCTGATAATATCCTTCTTTGTCTGACATTAATGTAATCGCTTCAGCTTTCTTTCACTAGTATTTGCGTGGTACATATTTTCCAACCCTTTCCTTGCAACCTATTTATATCTTTATATTTAAAGTAATATAGGCTTACCGTATACAGTATAGACTTGAATTTTGCTTTTTTTGGTACACTCTGATAATTGCTGTCTTCTAATTGAAGTGTATGCACCATTTACAATGAGAATTATTATTTAGCATATTGGATGTATGTATTTATCTTCCATTTATTTATGTTGCTTGTTGCTTTCTATTTGTCCTATTTTTCATTATTTTAAAAAAAGTGTTCCTGCCTTTTGCTAAATTGAGTATTATTTATGGTATAATTTTATCTACACCATTGATCTATTTGGTTATGTCTTTTATAAAAGTGTTTTAGAGGTTGCTCTCAAGTTTATGATATATTTATTTAATATATCATAATCTAAAGTAAAGCAATATTTTTATTTTCTGAATAGTGTAAGTACTTTACAAGAAATGGTATTTCACTTCTCCCATTCTTTGTATGATTACTGTTATACCTTTATCTCTATAAAGAAAGTTGATAGTGCAGTGTAAGAATTTTTACCTTATAGGCAAATATCTCTTAAAACAATTAGAACAATTTTTACTATTTCTGATTGTGTAGATCAAAATTTCTGTTGCTACTATGTCAATAATTTTGACTGGAGAACTTTCTTTACCATTTTCTTTTCTTAAAGATGGCTGGTAATGAATAATCTCAGGTTTTGTTTTCCTGAACTTTCTCTGTTTTGCCAATTCCTGAAAAATATTTTGCCCGTTTATAAAATTGGTTTCTTTTTTTTTTCTTTCAATAATTTAAATATGTTGAACCATTGTCTTCTGGATTTTATAGCTTTTATGAAATGTCTATTTTAACTCTTGACTGTTCCTTTATATATAAAGTTAGAGAATATTAATCTGAGGATCCCTAGAATCTGATTTTATAAGTTTTGTTCATTGTAAGAAAAAATTCTGTAACATAATTTAACCACTGTTCTGACTACCTTCCAATAGTGACAGATTAGACTCTGAGTGTTAAAAGCATTGTATAAATTCTAATACAGGATAATTCATTGTAACACAGGAAAGGGAAGGTCTAATAATCATGATTCATATGCAGTTCCTGCTGTCAAGATTACACTTATAATGGGTGGGTGGAAAGAAGTGTAAGATAAATTAATCAGAGAACACGAGTAAAACATAAAGCAGTTAAGTTGTAGTTGATTCATATTCTTTATGGAAGAGCAGAAGAAAGAAGAAATCCTTTCTTAAGTTTAAGGAATAATTCCTATGAGTGGACTTTGCAGGAGCGTAAGGAGAACAATCTGAGGTGAAGCTTTATCAAGTCACAGGAGAAATGTATGTTTTTCTAATGTTTGCTCTTGTTTTCTTTAACCATTTCCCTCTGCTCTTAAACATTTGTCTCCTTATACTGAGACATTTCTCTATCAGAGTGTGCTTTCAGAGTGGTTTGTACTCATCTATTGCTATAGCTTCAGTTATTCAATGACAAATTCGTAACTTCAAGATAAATTTCTCCTTTGAATACCTGTTCTCTGTATCCAAATATCTATAAAAGAGTTTCACAACAAAGTGTCACAGGCACTTCAAACAGCTCAAGCTCGGTAAGTTACAACCTGACCTAATTATCTCTCTACTAGTCTGTATTTCCATGAATGACATCACCATTCACCCAGTTTTGCAGGCCAGAAATATGAGCATCTTGTTAGTCTCCCCTATCATTTATTTCTCACCACCCAAATTCAGTCAGTCACAAAATCTGAATGCCCTCTGAATCTCCCTCAATCTCTCTCCTCACCTTCCATTAGCATTTACCGCAGTTACTGTTTTCATCACCTCTCACAAAAATCATGTAGCACACTCCCAACTAGTTTCTCTAGTTCTATTTTTGTTGTTTCTAACATGTTCTTCACTTTCTAGGTGGCTTCTTAAAAACTGCAAAACCAATTGTGATGAGATAAATATGAATAGTTCATATATATGACCCTAGTCATTTCAGAAGCCAATAAAGAGAATTCAAGCTTAAACACCCAGACTATATCCTTCTTCCATCCTCTATATTTAGAAATAAATGTACTGATTTTTAAATTATAAATTAAAATTTTAATCTATAAAGACATTCTGACAATAAAAGCCAACAATACAAAGGTGCCCCAAATTTTAGAATCATATCAAACTCCTATGGAAAATAAAAGTCTAACGATTAAAATTCTCTGAAAGTTAAAGACATCGAAGTTTAAAATAAAGCCCTGAAATACAATTATTTGCCCTACAGAATTAAATGTCCAAAGAGATTTCAGTGTTTTTATATACGTGATTGAACTCAGTCTCATCTAGAAGTGTTCTTGATGCCTTAAAAAAAAAAAAAGAAAGATGAATGTTTTTCCATTTGCAGCTACATTTAGAATATGTCTTTCATTAGCTTCAAGGTCTCAAAAGTTGTGCTGATTCAGTGTTTAGTCTCTGATTTGCCTAATTTTTCATAAGTCCTGAGAGTTAATGGGACATCCAATACTAGCAGGGCATTAACTCAGTAACTCTTCCAATCAGGTAGTAAAGCCATTGGTAGTACCATGGCCACTTTATCAAGAAAAATTTTGTTCCTAATGTTATGGACCAAGGTTGACTTCCTTACTCTTTAAAAAATTGATCAGAGGCCAGGCAGGAAATTTAGGCAAGGCTTTATTGGGGGCCCTGCGGCAAAGCAGGGAGTGAGAACAAGCAACAATCTCCCTTGTCCACTCTCTGGCTCAGGGGAGGAGCGAGCTGGTTCCTTATATAGAGTGAGAGTAGATAGGGATGTGTCCAAGGGTCGGACCAGAGGGTTAGTTTAAGTGGTTTGTCCACCCCTTTGGGGTGCAGGAGGCATGCACAGTACTTTTTCTCCCAACCCCTTGCTTTTGCTCCCAGCTCTTCAGAAGTGGCAGTCTTGGTCTTTTTGTATCTTCTCTACAGTTGGCCCCAACTGTGAATGCTCACAGTTATTTTTAGTCTCTGATAGTTTATTTGTATTTTGCTGCTTGAGGAGACTTTTGTCTAAGCGCAAGGACTGCAGCAAAGGGTTGAAGTTTCAGCTTGTCTTACTAGAACCCATTACTTGAGGAAAGAGAGTAGATGAAGAAATGTTGCTTTTAGCTCCATGGATGCTAGTTGACTTCAGTAGTCTGGTAAATATGAACCTGAGAACACAGGAGAATTCTCCTCCAGGAGAAATTCACCTAGTCACTTCAGTGTTGATTTGGGAAGACCATCCTGTAATATGATTACTTGGCCTCACCCCTGGAGAAGATTCCTCCACATTAAGAAAGTGCAGTAATCATATTTAACAACATACCAAAACAAAAAATGATTGTCAAATAAAATTTTATTTTTGTCTTGTTCTTGGATTAAAAACTCCAGCAAAGTCATGAATTTTCTGCCACGTGTGTGATAATAAACAGTACTGCTGTCCCTTTGAGCCACAGACATCCTCACTTGTGTTAAGTCTTCCCCCTTTTCCAGTTTAAGGCACTGCAGACTGTGGTGGGAAATTAGAACACAGTAAGTGTCTCTTTGTTCTCTGTGCTCATCTCTTTCCCTACTCACTCCCTGCTGTTTAGCTCTCCCATCAAGGTTAAAGTGGGGAAAGGTAGAGGAGACAGTTCTTACTTGAACTTGTACTTTTGTGTGCCAGCTTTGAGTTCTATGCGAGTGCCAGATGGTTAAAGATGATTCTTTCTCTCCTGAAGCCTTTTAGTGGCTTTCCACAGGTTTCCTGCTGAGCTTTTTTGCCTTCAGTTCCTTGATGCGTCTTTCTTCACAGCAGGAGCTTGCACTAGTTCCCTCTGAAATTGGGTACATAGTGGGGAATAATTTCAGTTACTTTCTTCTTACATTTCCTAGACTCCCCCAGCCAACCCACTGGATAGGACTCTAAGGCAATGGAGATTTGGAGACAGCCCCCAAATCTTCATTCCTTACTCAACAACCTCTGGTGTGAAGAGCAGTCCCTACACCATCACACTTTCCTGCTCTGTCTCCAAAGCAGGCAGTTAGCCTTTCTCTTGCCCTCAAGATTCCCCAAATACATTACAGCCCACTGTATTCTGTTTTAGCTTTTTCTTACTTAACTTACATACAACTCATTTGTCTGTATTATGAGTTTAGGGCCTCAAAGTCCTTTCCTTCTGACAAATGTCCACGCAGATTGTCAAATGGGAGATTGTCCTTAAGTACCAAGTTTCTATGGAGAAAACCCACACCCAAGAACAGCTTTGAGTTTCTTCTATCTTTTCCTGCATACTACCAAGTCTAATCTTGTACTGCTCACCGAATGACAGGGCAGTAAATCAAGAGACAAGTTGTTGGAGCAAGAATAGTGACCTTACTTGGAAAGCCAGCAGATGAATAAGATGGTGGACTAGTGTCCCCAAAAAACATCGTACCCAAGTTAAAATTCAAGCTTCCTTTATACTAAAAAGCGAAGGGGTATGGTTGGTAGTTGAAAATTTCTTAATGTCAGAATCCTTTGTTCTTGCAGCCGTTCTGGTAGGTCAAGTTATAATGTTCCTGTAAACCTCTCCAACAAGACAAATATTATTCTCTGTTCTGCAAATTTTTATCTCTGTCTGAATGGCAGAATATTATACACTGAAAATGGGCTATAATGTATATTTCAGGTATAGGCAACTGTTCTTTAGTGGTGGATTGGCTAGTATCTAAGATTTGATAATGTATAATACACAAAATTAGAGAGAATAGACTATATTCAGTAATGAACCTCTGTGTTTAACAAGTACCAGTGTCTCATTGTGTATCTTTGTCTTTTTAAACTCTTTTTATTACTATGAAAACTTTTTAATAACTATCTTACTAATTTCACTGCATGTTGACCTTAAATAATATAGTTTCATCTTTAAAAATCTGAGTACAGCTTCTTATGTAAAAACTTTATTATAACACCAGCAAAACTTATTTTTAACATATTTTTATGTGCTAATGTATTCTAATACTAAATTCTTTTTTAATTTTTCCCAGTTGCCCTCAAACATCTTTTTATATGTAGTTCATTTGAATCAAATTTCAAGCAAAGTCGCTTTTAATCATGTTCACTGTTCCCATTCTTTTTTTTCTGTCATTGACNTCTAATACTAAATTCTTTTTTAATTTTTCCCAGTTGCCCTCAAACATCTTTTTATATGTAGTTCATTTGAATCAAATTTCAAGCAAAGTCGCTTTTAATCATGTTCACTGTTCCCATTCTTTTTTTTCTGTCATTGACTTTTGAGGAAACCGCATCATTTGACAAGAAGGCCCGAATTCAAGCTTTGTCTGATTTCCTCCTTATGGTACAATTATTATTCTGTCCGCTCACTTTCCTGTGAATTAGAAATTAAAGATAAAACCTTGATGATACTCAGTTCCTTTTTGGCCAGTATACTTCAAAACTGGTACTGTGTACTTTGTATTGTAGCACGTCAGGGGGAACACCATGCCTGGTTGTACAGCATGTAGTAGAGACGATAAATTTTAGAATTGACCTCTTTCCTTAGCAGTCTATTTTTGTTTTCAATGAATGAAATTGACTCTTAAATCTTTCCAAGGATATGAGACACATGTTAATATTCATCTCTTTCTTTGTTTGAGTTCTTCTCTTTCAAACTCTTTTTCACAAATCATGGCCATCAACCCATATAATATATGAGTGCCTATTCCACAGAATGATGGGTCAGTAGCAAAGGACTTCTTCTTTAAACAGAATGACTGATTAGAATTCCTGTATAAATGTGTGGGTTATGGTCATATATATGTTTCTACTTTAGGTCCACATATAGGCAAACTGGAATATGCTAATGTCAAAATGAGCACTTTAAAATATTTCCTCCAAGCTAGAGATGTTCTTTATCTTTCCTTGTATGAGGAAGAACAATGAAATGACTCTGGCCTGAAATATCTAGATAAATTACTTCAATGAATATGGCCAGAAATTACACAGAAAGGAATTTATTTAATCTCTCCTGAAGTTAAATAGGAAGTTACTTGATATTTGGAATTTTCTGCATTCATAATAACTTTCTTAACTCCACATTTCTAAAATATATTTCCTATCTTTATAAACTAAGTGCCTTTTTTTCTTTCATAGAAATATCTAATTTTGTTTGCTTACTTGTTCTTATTTATATTTTAGAAGTTTGAGTTAGAGAGGCACCCAGAAGAATTAATCTTCATTATTCATATGCATGGTCCCCAAAGCTTTATAAATAGGAAAAAAAAAAAAGTTTCAGAGGAACATAATGTTCTCCATGGTAGGAGGAAGTAATAATGAAATTAGGCATGAAGATGCAAAATAGAGCAGTTAGTAGCTCTCTGAGGAACCCTTGTTTAAAATTCAATGATTATTTTATTTTAAACGTGATTAACATTGTATCACTAATGTAGTACTCTGAGGTGTTTAACATTTTGGAAAGTTCAGATACATTTCAGAGATATAAACACAAAATCTTTGGGTTAGAAATTAATAAGCAAAACAGAAACTATGTAGGAAATCTTAGTACTTTTTGATAGAAATGATTCAGTAGATGTGCCCATGATAGGAGACTCAAAAGAAGGGTCACCTATTTGCATATGATGTTTCTGAGAGGACACTGCTAACTTAATATATTTTTAAATGTTTTTTGGAAAGACACTGCAAATTTACATCTTTTACTAAAATATATTACCCAACTAGAATGATTATTATGTGTTTTAATTCATGAGAGCTGTTGTCTCAAAGTGTTCTTCAGAATATTGTATCCCTGATGATTTTTTTAAATCATGAAATGAGTTTAGGAAATACTGAATTAAACAACATTAAGCAGATTTCTGTAAAATTCAGAGAGTTTTCAGCATGTTTTACACATTATGATTCCTCAAAAATGGGTATAGCGTGTGGTGATTTTGAAAGTTATTTGATCACATTCCTCCAGACTTTTCTTATTCCTCACATAAATACTAGGTTTTTATTGTATGCTGGGCATTATGAGTGGTAAGTGTTAGGAACTGAATTCTCTTTATTAAAGGTATTGCACTTTATAAGTTTTACTCCAACAGTTAAATGACTGGCACATCATATTGTTCTTGTGGAAGACTGGCTTTAGACATTATTGTACCAATCTATTTTGTTAGTGTTTTTTAACCACTTGTTCTAATGTTTTTAACTCTTGGGTATGATTTTGTTATTAAAATATGACTCCTCCGTGGAGGACTTTCACTGAAGTTTGAAAGGCTTCAGTTCAGTCGCTCAATTGTGTCTGACTCTTTGAGACCCCATGAATTGCAGCACGCCAGGCCTCCCTGCCCATCACCAACTCTCGGAGTTCACCCAAACTCATGTCCATCGAGTTGGTGATGCCATCCAACCATCTCATCCTCTGTTGTCCCCTTCTCCTNAATATGAAAATTATTCCTTTTCTCTGTCTACCATTTCCACTATTTTCCCAATCATTTTCATTTTTTCTTTATGTTATTTTCATTTTCTTTTTTTTTTCGTTGTATTTTCATTTGACCCTACTTTCATTTTTCCTGAACTTTAGTCTCTTTCCTTGTCTCAGATCCAATTGCTAGCACTGAATTCCTCTTTGCTGCACTGGGTTCTCTTAAATGCTCAGAAACCCAGAGCATTTTTGAGGCTAACTTGTATATTTTTCTTCTTTTTTGTGGTTGCATTGTTTTGTACTTCCTCTTGTATGATGTCTGAAATAAATTTTTTTTTTTGGGGTCTAGTTTTTCAATTTTTTGTCATGGAAGTGCAATGATAATGTTTTTACAATACAGTAAAAAAAAGAACTTTGTTGATAATTTCCCAAGGTGTGGCTTATTAAATCTTCTCTAATATATTTTTCAGTGATTTTAATACTTTTGATTTCACTTCCTTATTGATAATTGGGGTGCATCCTCAGTCTATTTATTATTTATGAATGCTATGTGTTCTAACATTCAAATGTACTGCGTCCATTCTGACAATGTGCCTTCACATTCAATTGAATTCACCAAGGAATATAATAAAAGCATAAAGTCCTCTGGTCTTTATTTAAGGNATTGATAATTGGGGTGCATCCTCAGTCTATTTATTATTTATGAATGCTATGTGTTCTAACATTCAAATGTACTGCGTCCATTCTGACAATGTGCCTTCACATTCAATTGAATTCACCAAGGAATATAATAAAAGCATAAAGTCCTCTGGTCTTTATTTAAGGAGTAGCAAGCTGGGAAGGGTGTAACTTTTATCATTAAAGCCATAAAAAATTCAGATAATAACTTTTCTTGCACATATCAAAAATCTTAGGGTAATTAAACTAACCTAAAATCTAATGGAAAAAAAAAAAAAAAGGATCCTCAAAGGAGAGATCTGCCAAAGAAAACATGCACTAGTCAAAGTTAAACAAGCAATAAAGATTTTAATCAAGGCTATTTCAATAGGAGAGACAGTCCAGAGCTCAACTCCATAAAAGCAAAGGGCAAGAAGGTTTTTAAGTCCTGCGGTGAGCTAGTAGAAAATTAGTGAGGGTGATGAGAGCAGTCATGGACTATCTGTACTTGCTAACTGACATTATCTGGTGGTTTAGAAGGTAAAGAATCTTACTGCAGTATGGGAAATCCCTGGGAGTGGCTACCCATTCCAGTATTTTTGCCTGGAGAATCCCATGGACAGAGAAGAATCTCATGGATGTTAATCCATGGGGTTGCAGAGTTAGACAAAACATCCACTGAAGATAGGCTAACTCCTACTCTTCCACAGAGATTGGCGAACAAGGATACTATCTTTCAAGATGAATACATTTCAGAAGGAACACTCCGATTTCCTTGAGAAAGACATTCCTGGGTTGTAAAACTGGCAAGAGGCTTTTTAAAAGATTTGCACCTCAAAGGGATGGAATAGTTTATAGTTAAAACTTTTCTAAAGTAAACACTATAAGAAATGCAAGGTCAGGGACCTAGAGTTACCAGAAAACCTGGCTGGTCAGATGCGATATAAGCACTTGTTTACCTGGGGCAGATAGAGTGTCACAAAAACTAGGAAGAATTCAGATCAGGTTTTCTGTAAGTTGATGGAAGTCAAGTAGCGTATGGTTTAGAATGAAGATAATACTGCTGGGAGCCACAGATAGAGTGGAAATTATCACCAATTAGCAGGCTCTTCTTCACGAATCTCAACAGATGCACATGGGAAGGATTGAGGGCATAGCAAGAGACCACAGAAAACCTCCTTGTGTCCAGGCTTGAGGCAGAGAAGCCACGGTGCTATGCATAAGGCAGGATAGTGCCAGGATCCTTTGCCTTTTCTTACCTATGGGACAAAAGCTATAAAACATTGAGGAAATGAAGCAAGATCTTTTTCTCTTAGGCCCAGAAGAAGACCCAGTATAGCTGTAGAGAAAGATCAGAAATTAACTGTCTTCTTCCAGGGAGAGGCAAGCTACCATCCTGAACCTGTATCATTGGAAATCCCCCTCCTGCTAGGAAAGGGGCAGGAGCTTTGTGAAGACCCCACTTCTAAGAGCTAGTAATTCAAATGTTGTATCATCTCTTCTGACTGTCTGTCTGAATAACAATCCCATTTTAAGAATTTATTTGTGTATGATTTTCATTTTCTTCCTCAAAACAGCCTAATATATGTGAAGAATCTAGAATACAGAGCATCTTGTGTGTGATCAGTCACGTCCAACTCTGCAGCCTCATGGGCTATATGGCCTGCCAGGCTCCTGTTGTCCATGAGATTTCCCAGGCAAAAATACTGGAGTGGATTGCCATTTCCTTCTCCAGAGAATCTTCCAAACCTAGGGACTGAACCTGCATCTCTTGTGTCTCCTGCACAGACAGGCAGATTCTTTACCACTGCATCTTACCAATAAGTATATTGGAGGGGGGCGGGGGCGGGAAACTAGCAAATGTTGTAGATATGAGAGACTTGGGCATTCTCTTTCTTTTCCTGACCCTACTTCTGAATAAGTGATGTGAAAAACANGGGAGGGGCGGGGGGGGGGGGGGGGGGGGGGAAACTAGCAAATGTTGTAGATATGAGAGACTTGGGCATTCTCTTTCTTTTCCTGACCCTACTTCTGAATAAGTGATGTGAAAAACAATGATATAGAATCCTATTATTCCAGTTTTGTTGAAATTTCTTAGTCCATGAAGCCACTCCCACAGCATGGCCCCAGGATCATTTTTGTGTTGTTGGCAATAATTAATATTGCTCAGCAAATGTTATAGCTTCAGTTTAATTTCTTCTTGCACAATTGCATTGTTCTTTATGTTTTAATGCTGCTTATTATTAAAATATGAAAAAGGGCTTTGTTAGTATGAGTATACCATAGGGATCCAGCAAGAGTTTTCTAATCATTTGGTTTAGAGATATTCAAAACTAGTAAGTTGTGCCCTTGGGCCCTGGTAGTTTAGAGACACCATTGTAAGCACTTCAGGGAGGATAATAATAGTGATTACAATGACAAAAACAACTAGAATAGCTGAAACGTTAATCTCTACCACACTTGCATTATTTACAATGATGATCATTTTACAGATGAAATTTCTGAGACAGTAAGTATTAACAACTTATTCAAGATCACACAGTAAATAAGATGTTGGAATTGTTAAAATTCACATGCAGACTATTGTGAAAAGACATGATTTAAGTGTTTTTGTTTTTTTTTTTTGGCGGGGGGCACATGTTGTTCCTCATATGAGTTAAGAAAAATAATATAAATGTTTTGATTAGCTATTCTATTTCAGAATTTCATGGATAATTTTTTTAAAGATACAGATTTCTAGGTTTCATACTTCCCTTTCCCCTAGACCTTCTAAACCAGAATTTCTCAGGGTGTATACTTGGAGTATGTATTTTTAACAGGTAATCCTAGATAATTTTTATGCATAGAAAGTTGGTGAGCCCCACTGCCTCTAGCTAACTCTCTAGCACGTCATTAATAAGCTTGTTGGACAGCAGGTTTGGGGTAGCTTCTGAGGTTTTCTATGATCTTCCAAGGTGGCACAGTGGTAAAGAATCAGCCTGGCAATGCAGGAAATGGGAGAGTAGCTAGTACAGGGAATTTCTCCAGCAGATTCATATATATCTAATTTTGAAAACTCACTTACTAGTTTTAATAGCATTTTTGCATAGATTCTATTGAGTTCTAAACAGACGATCATGCCTGTGAATTAAGAAAGTTTTTACTTCTTTTACAACCTAGAAACAGAGAAAGTGAAAGTCACTCAATCATGTCTGACTCTTTGAGACCCCACGGACTATACAGTCCATCAAATTCTCCAGGCCAGAATACTGGAGTGGGTAGCCATTCTCTTCTCCAGGGTATCTTCCCAACCTAGGGATCAAACTCAGGTCTCTTGCATTGCAGGGGGACTCTTTACCTGCTGAGCCACCAGGGAAGCCCTTTACAACCTAATTGTTATAAATTAGTTTTTCCTGCCTTACTACACTAGCCAGAATTTCCTTTACACTTTTGACTTTAAGAGTCTTGTATCTGATCTTAAGGATAGATTGCTCAGTTTTTCATCATTTGGTCCAGTGTTACCTATAAGGTTTTTATCAGGTTGTATTACTTACCCTCTGTATCAGGAGTCCTCAACACAACTCCCAGGATCAGTGACTGACTGGACAGTCATTATACTCACTATTACAAATTATCACAGTATACTAGCTAGTCTAGATACTTTGTGAAAACAATGTGATTTATGTGAACACATGCTTTTCTTCTAGGGGTCTATATCTGATAGAAAAATCACCAGATATAGAAAAATCATCAAAGAGAAAAGTCTGAATGAAACCAAATAGAGCTTCTGAGTAAACTATCAGTAAACTTTCATAGGACGCATTTGGTTCCTCCAGCAAGGAGTTGTGATAACACACACGAAGTGCCATTGAATAAGGAAACTTGCCTGAGCCCAGATATCTGAAGTTTTTGTTAGGGAATCTGTGGTGTAGGCACATAACCACATGACTGATTGCAGTTAATGAACACCAGACCCCTAGAAGAAAAGTAGGTGTTCACATAAATCACATTGTTTGCACAAAGTTTTTAGACTAGCTAGTATATTATGTTTCTAGGCTGTAAACATTCAAAACACTCTTATCAGTTAGATCATTCCAAGGGTTTGGTTTGCAAGAACTGGTCAAGTGCCAGTCATAAAAACTGTAAAATGCAAGACTTAAAGAGTGGCGGCTGCACATGAGAGGAGCTACCCTGTGTCTGAGGGAAGGAGCAGTGGCTGTGATTTTCTGGAGCAGCCGTGAAGAAATACCCCATGTCCAAGGTAAGAGAAACCAAAGGAAGACGGTTGACGCTGAGAGAGAGCATCAGAGGGCAGACAGACTGAAACCACGATCACAGACAACTAGCCAGTCTGATCACATGGACCACAGCTTATCTACCTCAGTGAAACTATGATCCATGCCATATGGGGCCACCCAAAACAGATGGGTTATAATGGAGAGGTCTGACAGAATGTGGTCCACTGGAGAAGGGAATGGCTAACCACTTCAGTGTTCTTGACTTGAGAACCCCAGGAACAGTATGAAAAAGCAAAAAGATGGGACACTGAAAGATGAACTCCCCAGGTCGGTAGGTGCCCAGTATGCTACTGGAGATCAGTGGAGAACTAACTCCAGAAAGAATGAAGGAACGGAACCAAATCAAAAACAAGACCCAGTTGTGGATGCGCTGGTGATAGAAGCAAGGTCCAACGCTGTAAAGAGCAATATTGCATAGGAACCTGAAATGTTAGGTCCATGAATCAAGGCAAATTGGAAGTGTTCAAACAGGAGATGGCAAGAGGGAGTGTCGACATTCTAGGAATCAGTAAACTAAGATGGGCTGGAATAGGTGAATTTAACTCAGATGATCATTATATCTACTTCTGTGAGCAGGAATCCCTTAGAAAAAATGGAGTAGCCACCATAGTCAACAAAAGAATCAAAAATGCAGTACTTGGATGCAATCTCAAAAACAACAGAATGATCTCTGTTCGTTTCCAAGGCAAACCATTCGATACCACGTAATCCAAGTCTATGCACTGACTAGTAATGCTAAAGAAGCTGAAGTTGAATGGTTCTATGAAGACCTGCTGCTGTAGCTGCTAAGCTGCTTCAGTCATGTCCGACTCTGTGCGACCCCATAGACAGCCCATTGGCTCCACCGACCCTGGAATTCTGCAGGCAAGAACATTGGAGTGGGTTGCCAGAAACACCTGGAGTAACAGGCAAATTTGGCCTTGGAGTACAGAATGAAGCAGGGCAAAGGCTAATAGAGTTTTGCCAAGAGAACCCACTGGTCATAGCAAACACTCTCTTCCAACAACACAAGAGAAGACTCTACACATGGACATCACAAGATGGTCAACACCGAAATCAGACTGATTATATTCTTTGCAGCCAAAGATGGAGAAGCTCTATACAGTCAGCAAAAACAAGACCAGGAACTGACTGTGGCTCAGATCATGAAATCCTTATTGCCAAATTCAGACTTAAATTGAAAAAAGTGGGAAACCAATAGACCATTCAGGTATGACCTGAATCAAATCCCTTATGACTATACAGTGGAAGTGAGAGATAGATTTAAGGGACTAGATCTGACAGACAGAGTGCCTGATGAACTATGGACGGAGGTTCGTGACATTGTACAAGAGACAGGGAGCAAGACCATCCCAGGAAAAACAAATGCAAAAAAGCAAAATGGCTGTGAAAAGAAGGAAAGCAAAAAGCAAAGGAGAAAAGGAAAGATATACCCATTTGAATACAGAGTTCCAAAGAATAGCAAGGAGAGACAAGAAAGCCTTCCTCAGTGATCAATGCAAAGAAATAGAGAAAAAAATNTGGAGTGCAAGGAGATCCAATCAGTCCATCCTAAAGGAAATCAGTCTTGGGTGTTCATTGGAGGGACTGATGTTGAATCTGAAACTCCAATACTTTGGCCACCTGATGTGAAGAGCTGACTCATTTGAAAAGACTCTGATGCTGGGAAAGATTGAAGGTGGGAGAAGAAGACAACAGAGGATGAGATGGTTGGATGGCATCACTGACACAATGGACATGGTTTTGGGTTGACTCCGGAATTTGGTGATGGACAGGGAAGCCTGGCGTGCTGCGGTTCATGGGGTCTCAAAGAGTTGGACACAACTGAGTGACTGAACTGAACTGAACTGAATCAAATCGATCTTTCAGGAATGTTTATCATTGTTTATAACTTCAGAATATATGCCCCATGTATGAAATCCAATACCTCCTCTGTATGTCAGCCTTTCTCGTTTTCTTCTCCCAGTGCTAAGAATCCTCATTCTGTTCAGTATTGTTGTACTTGTGTTTGCCTCTCCTCACCCTGGTAGGTTTCTTCATGCATGGCCCTTTCTGGGTTGTTAGCATCCATCTGCAGAGAAGGCAGTGGCACCCCACTCCAGTATTCTTGCCTGGCAAATCCCGTGGACAGAGGAACCTGGTGGGCTGCAGTGCCTGGGGTCGCTGGGAGTCAGACACGACTGAGCGGCTTCACTTTCACTTTTCACTTTCATGCATTGGAGAAGGAAATGGCAACGCATTCCAGTGTTCTTGCCTGGAGAATCCCAGGGACAGGGGAGCCTGGTGGGCTGCTGTCTCTGGGGTCGCACAGAGTCAGACATGACTGAAGCGACTTAGCAGTAGCAGCAGTATCCATCTGAATGGAAAGCAAGCCACAATTTCACAAAAACTCTGACCAGTTCAGGGTAGAGTATGTTTTAATCCCAATATTCTATATCTCAGAATTCTATGGATGTGGTCATACTCCACTTGAAAGAGACCATACATGAAAGTGAAAGTCACTCAGTCGTGTCCGACTCTTTGCAACCCCAGGGACTATACAGCTCATGGAATTCTCCAGGTTCAGAATACTGGAGTGGATAGCCATTCCCTTCTCCAGGGGATCTTCCCAACCCAGGGACTGAACCCAGGTCTCCCACATTGCAGGCAGATTCTTCACCAGCTGAGCCACCAGGGAAGCCCACATGGGTGCAAACAATCCTTTTACCTTTTCTCTCCTTGCCACATAGCTAGCTGCATTTCTCAGACTCTTCTGCAGTGAGGTAGACACATATGACCGAGATCTGACCAAAGGAATAAGTACAGAGGTCATATATTACTTCTAGGTATGACCTGTTCTCACAGGATTCTTGGGTACTCTCTTCTGTCCCTTGTTTCTTGTCTGTGTGTTAGTCACTCAGTTGTGTCTGACTCTTTGCAACTGCATAGAGTGCAGCCTGCCAGGCTCTTCTGTCCATGGAATTCTCTGGCCAAGAATACTGAAATGGGTAGCCATTCCCTTCTTGTTTTTCTGATTTAAGAGAAAGCATCCCACAGAGTCCTCAGAGTCCATTGGGATGGCAAAGGTATAAGAAAGAATGACTCTAAATCTTTGAATAAAGTTACACAGAAAAGACTCCCATCTCACTGTCTACCTTCATCAGACTATTAAACAGTGAGAAATACATTTTTATTATGTTAAGCCACTGAGAGTTTGGATATTCTTGTGAAATTTGAACTCAGATGGTCTCGGTACAGAACACGTACGTTAATACGTCAATCAAGGAGTAATTACAGTGCTGCAAGCGGGGCACTAATTGACAGACCTTTCTTCTTCACCTTTCCTTGTTGAAGATCTCAAGAGATAAGAGTAAATTATGCCTTAATCCTAAATGTTTCAAGGCTGGTGTCGTCAACATTTGGGGTGTCATGACATACTTTCTAATTCTAGAACTTGTGGCAGCACCCACTTGAAGGTGTTAAAGACCCAAGTCAGCAGAAACAAATCAAGTTATTATGACGCAATCACTGTAAAAGATAACAATATCTCTTGGTGTCTGCAAAAGCTTTGCCAAGCATCACATAACTTACTTATCTGTTCTTCCATGTTGTGCCTCTGTTTGAATAAATTTCCTTATTACTCTGAAGCTCCCCTTAAAAATGTTCGCATCTTTCAGTAAAGTAGTCTGTCTTTACGACTAGGGTGCCAGCTTCCACTTGTGTTGTGTTCCTCCCTCATTGGTTGTGAGATATCTTGTGTGACAGGGACTTCAAAGATCGATATTCTGTATGACAGATATTGTCAGTTACAGTGAAAGTGCAAGTCGCTCAGTCATGTCCGACTCTGACCCCATGAACTGTCTGTGGAATTCTCCAGGCTAGAATATTGGAGTGCCTTTCCCTTCTCCAGAGGATCTTCCCAACCCAGGAATCAAACTGGGGTCTCCTGCATTGCAGGTGGATTCTTTACCAACTGAGCTATGAGGTAAGCATCTTCTCAGTTATTAAGTTGAAAAAAAAAATAAATTTTGCACATTGATCTAAATTTTACAGAACATTTGTGAAGGATTTGCCCTACAGTAAAATACCACAGCATACCTGCTAAGAACTAATTGAACTGTTGGGTAACAATTTCTGGGTAATTTTTTCTAAAAATGAAAAAAAAAAAGTATCTCTGTTGAATAATCCTTTTTGCACTTTGTAACAATTTGAAGTAGACTCTGCATATTACCAATATAACAAACTTTGACAATTACATGTATGTAATTTGGATATGTTTTATGTGTGTACATGTATGTTGCTCAGAGGAGACCAGTAGAATGGCTAGAAAGTTGTAATTATTTTGTTAAAAATTATTTCACTTAATTTCAATGTCATTTGTATAAATTTATGCTCTGCCATACTCTCACCCAGGAATGAAATAGTTACTTTCAGCTTGCAACCAGCTCAGCCAGGCACTGTGTCTCACCTACCCCATTAGTAATGTTGCATATGATTCCAGAAGCTCAAGAATCACTCCAAATGTCTCACATCCTGGAAACGTGTTTGACCTCTTCAGGCAGTTGGTCTGACTTTGATGGATTGATACTAAAATTAAGGTCCTCAAATATCTTCAATGTTATATCACTCTACACTTGGCCACATCTTATCATGTATCTCTTTCCATCACTTTAATACCCATGCCCAAACCACATCAAACTATTCACTCTTCTCTTTAGGCTGTCTCTTTTCACCTCTGTGCCTTGGCATCTGCTGAGATCTGCTTATAATGCCTTCACCTGCACTGTTTTATACAATTCTCTTGATTTTCCATTATCAGTAGAAATGCCTTCTTTTTTGTTTTCTTATTTCTTCCTTTGTTAGAAATTATTATTTTTGCCCACAGATTTTTTTGTTGTATAGCTCTTACAGCAGCACTTACAGTATTTTTTCATGTGCTGGATTATCATTCTTACTGGATAGTAATATACACAGGATCAGGAATCACATTTCATTCTTCTTATATGGTCCAAAGAAGTTCTATATAGATGTGCTCAATATATGGATTATGAAGCAAGTAAATGCCTAGACAATTATAAATGTGTCAAAATGTGTGTTTGGAAGAATTTTCAAATTGCATTTTAGACTTATTCTAAAGTTTCAAGGAAAAAATTAATAAACCTAAACTGATTTCTAAAAATGATTTGGATAATTTAGATGGACTGAAAAAATTCAAATTGTTTTTAATGAAACACAGTCAATTTTATTTAAATTCTCCAAACATTATATTCAATATGTTCATTGTTTCTAAAATGTTTTATTTTTATATAATGGCTTATTTNTAAAAATGATTTGGATAATTTAGATGGACTGAAAAAATTCAAATTGTTTTTAATGAAACACAGTCAATTTTATTTAAATTCTCCAAACATTATATTCAATATGTTCATTGTTTCTAAAATGTTTTATTTTTCTATAATGGCTTATTTCACCTATATTTTATAGTTTTTTCATGAGAAAATTTGAATTTATTTTTATGCATGTTTCTTCCTTTAAAAAAATTAGATGTTCATGTATCTTCATCAATAATCTCAGTCTTAAATCCCAAAATTAACAGAAATGAAGTGTTAATTTCATTAAACATGTTTAATGAAATGGTAGAAACTGTAAAATAATCTATAACACTTTTCTCTGGATACTCACATGGATTATTTTCTTGACTTCTGGTTTCTACTCAGCTTTACCTATATCAAACAGTAAATTTTCTTCTCCACAATTCCTAAACCCTATAGGAAATTCTATTTTTGTTATCTCCATTGCACTGATTGTCACCACAGGGCATACATATTTACTTTTATATTTGATTATTACTTATCTCTCTTTATTAGAATGGAAATTCTCATGAGGAAAGAGAATATATCCTTTTATTCATTTTTGTATTCACATTACCTTGAAAAGTACCTGAAACCTAGTAGCACTCAATATATTTATGTTGAATGACTACATTGATTAATTTAACCCCAGTTCTAGATCACTCCTTAGCTAACATTTACATTATTCCTCAAAAACAGAAATAAATCTAAATAATCATTGAAGGCCCATTAGATGACTTTAAGCAGAAATATATTGCCTAGCATAAACATTTATAAATGTCATGCCTTTAGAAATATTACTTCGCTTTTGAAGTTTTAAGTTCCCCATCTGTCAATACAATGAAAATCAAGAGCCTGACCTTTAAGGTCCAGTACGGAGTTAATTGAGATAATATATGTAAAGCACATAGCTCAGTGCCTGCCACACTATAAGAGCTTTACAAAATTAATTCACACCTCTACCAACTAGGGATTGAGCAAGTACATGGGGACAGATACAACCTGGAAACAGTACAAAAGCATATTACTAAGTGCCAACCATGTATTATATATGCTGAATATTTTGGTGGGAAGAGAGAAAGACGGAGACAGAAGAAGAGAATATAAAGTGAAAAAGGTATGGTATCTTAATCCAAGATCCTTATAATGTAGTAGAGAAATGGACACATGATTTACACTAACTTCAACAAGCCTAAAAAAAACAGCATAGTATGGGAGAATATATTGGCTTTGGAGGCATAAGACATTACTTTGAATCCCAGTTTCATTAATTACTTCTTGAGTCATTCTGAGTAATATATTTTTACTTCTCTAAATTTATTTTATCAACTGTAATAATTTAGTTGTTAATAATACTGCGTTTGGAAAAGTTGGGAGTATTAAATGAAGATGAGTTCTTGGACAGTTTTTAGTAAATTGCAAAACGCTCATGAGTAAGTTTCAGTATATTTACAAGAATCATTGGGCATCCTTTTCATGGTATTCCCACTGTGTGTATTTCCTGTGTGTTTATTAGCAGTTATCTGGCATGATCACACATTTGTATAAGTCTCATCAGTGAAGTGAGAGTTCTCCAAGGGCAGAGATTGTTTTATTCATTTCAGTTTTATGATGACTCTTTAATAAATAAATGTTGAAGGAAGGAAGAAAATGTAAGAAAAATGAGTAAATGATTATAATAAAGGTATAAGCATGAGGGAGGGAATAATAAATGTCAACTTGCATGGAGGAATAGAAATAGAGAAGACTTCTCAAGGGTGGCATATTTGAATTGAGTATTGAAAGTTGAACTGGCTTTTGACAAGCAGAGGGTAAAAGAACATAACTGGTGCACTAAAGTTTCTTCGGCTGGTTTTAAAGGATAGACTTCTAGGGACTCATAAACTAATTATTTAATTTTATGTGTTTATTCATTTGTTTCCAAGGGACCATAGTTTTCTTCATACTCTCAAAGGTGTCAGTGTCACAATAAAAAGTTAAGAATGACTAAGGTTGAGGGAATAAGATGAGCAAACACAAATTGTGGGACAGCTAGAACAAAATTAGGAAGTAAAAATTTGTTTGTTATAATTAGTTTGCTCACTCTAAACTTTAACATCTAAAGCTTTTGAAGTTAAAGTTTTCTTCTGAAAAATATGTAATAGAAATTTTCTTATGTCCGAACTCAGTACAAACTAGCTTTATAAATGCCACTGCCTGATCTGTTATTAAAGACAGTGTAAGTATAGTCCAGAGGGAAGGCAGATAAAACCCATTCATTCAAAATTGTTTATTGATTCACAGCAACTCTTGAAGTTTTCTTGATTCTCTGATTCTCACTTATTTTTAAACAGCAGGATTTTAGTCTCTGATTGTTTCCAACTGAGTCCTGGCCTCCTTCCCTATATTAGAGAACAGCTGGTTGCCTATGGTAATCCCAACAGTAAATGCTGAGCTAAAGATGAGCTACAGAACACCATGTTTGGAGAAAAGTTAGATCCTCATTTTAACAGAATCAAAATTGTTCCTACTGTTGAGGAGGGCAGTGATTACTATGCTAATTGCAATTTAGAATGGCCTTGCTTTTTATTTGTTTTGTTTTCCTCATAGTCAAACACCATTTCGATTTTTCCTTTATACAATCTATTAAATCACTCAGAAATTACATATTCTACCACAAATCTTACAGAGAAGACATGATGTCTAATGAGAACAGCCTCTTTCATATAAAGGTCTCTCCAAGGAATAGTCTGATGAGTCATCTGATAGGCCCATTATACTCCTTATATATACTTGGGATAGGTTTACCGGCAGTATTACTTGCATTTTCAGTAGTAGTTTCATAAATTGGAAAGTCCAGTTTACTTGGTTAGTAAATTGAAATGTTTCACTTTTAGCCTTAGATAGTTTCACTCATAGAAACATGTCTTATCTTAACTTCTTTCTGCTGAGTGAATGTGTAGTAAAGGATAGTCAAAGGGAAGAAATGATGCATTTGGTATTGAAAATTGTATACGTTTTTGTAGCAGTTTGTAGTTTACAAAATACTTTTGCAGAATGTGACATACTGCAAAGTGTATAGAATTTGGATTCAGAGAAATCTGTATTTTATTAGTGGATTTAGCTTCCCAGGTGGTGCGAGTGGTAAAGAACCTGGCTACCAATGCAGAAGATTCAAGAGACTCAGGATCAGTCCCTGAAGTTGGAAGACCCTCTGGAGTAGGAAATGGCAACCCACTCCAGTATTCTTGCGAGAAATCCCATGGACAGAGGAACCTGGTGGGCCACACTCTGTGGGGTGACAGAGTCAGACATGACTGAGCATACACACATTAGCACTAGCACTAGAGTTTGCTAGTAAAGTTGCAAAATCACTTACTCATAAGTTTCAGTGTTATTGCCTTTATAAAGAGAATCATCCATCTGTCTCTTCCATCTATCAGCTTTATAGGGGGAATTGACTGGAATTAAATAAGACATGGTAAGTTAAAGCACTGATAAATTCTGAATATATGCAGAAGTTAAACATCAGCATCATCATCATTTCTTTGAAGCTACGTAAGAGAATATAATTTCATATTAAACTAAGGTGGAAGTTAAAAATCATTGCATGTTTTTCTTATGATAAGCAAATATTAAATATGCAACTAAATTTTTCATGCAGTTTGTTTGAGAGAGGCCATATTAGGAGAAAGTAAGAAAAAGAATCAACGGTGAGATTAGTGTCTTGAAAAAATAAATTAACTCAGTGTGGGAAAAATAAAAACTTACATTGCTGCTGCTGCTAAGTCACTTCAGTCATTTCCAATTCTGTGTGATCCCATAGATGGCAGCCCACCAGGCTCCCCCATCCCTGGGATTCTTCAGGCAAGAACACTGGAGTGGGTTGCCATTTCCTTCTCCAATGCATGAAAGTGAAAAGTGAAAGTGAAGTCGCTCAGTCGTGTCCGACCTTCAGCAACCCCATGGACTGCAGCCTTCCAGGCTCCTCTGTCCATGGGATTTTCCAGGCAAGAGTACTGTAATGGGGTGTTATTGCCTTCTCCAAAACTCACCTTATGCGTGCAAAAATTATACGAGTCAAGGCCTGAGTTGTAGGAAAAATAAGGCAGAGAACTAGAGAGTAGAGAGATAATTTTTTCTGCACTGATATCTCTTGATGAGATCAGATAAAAAAGTTTGGGAAAAGCTCTATCTCTAGTTGTCAAGATTTGTGAGGGATAAAACTATCAAACATTACTATTTAGAGATTGTTATTTTCTAAGATTGAATTAAATAATTTAAAATGTTAAGGATTGGGAATATATAAAGTGAAGTAGAATATTGTTGATTTATATGACTACAAAAAAATTTTTAATAGTTGAAAAAATATCCAAAATTTAGAAATAAGACAAAATATGATTGCATGCCTTTTCATTGTGATACTAGAGCATTGTCTAACAGTCCTTCATAGTAATTTTTTAATTATCTAGCAGGCTTTACCTTTTATTAGTGTTCATATTCTGAGAAGTTGCCTATCATTTTTTATTTATCTTTTTTTTTTACTTTATTTTACTTTACAATACTGTATTGGTTTTGGCTTACATTGACATGAATCCGCCATGGGTGTACATGAGCTCCCAAACATGAACCCCCCTCCCACCTGCCACCCTACATCATCCCTCCAGATCATCCAAGTACACTAGCCTCAAGCATCCTGCATCCTGCATTGAACATAGACTGGCTATACATTTCTTACATGATAGTATACATGTTTCAATGCCATTCTCCCAAATCATCCCACCCTCTCCCTCTTCCTCAGAGTCCAAAAGTCTGCTCTACACATCTGTGTCTCTTTTGCTGTCTTGCATACAGGGTCATCATTATCATCTTTCTAAATTCCATATATATGTGTTAGTATATTGTATTGGTGTTTTTCTTTCTGGCTTACTTCACTCTGTATAACCGTCTCCAGTTTCATCCATCTCATTAGAACTGATTCAAATGTATCCTTTTTAATAGCTGAGTAATACTCCATTGTTTTAATTGAGTAAAGATTCAAATGAGTCTGCCCTGTAGAAAAGATAACTCTGCATATTTTATTACCCCAGTGGACCCTCTAACTTAGCAAAATTATTCCAGTATGAATTTCCCAACAGATTATATAAATCTTGGCTCCTCAGGCGTTCTTTGAACCATGCTATTAATTCTCTATTCATTTATTAAACAATCTCTGACATACATTGTTCTAAAATTATAAGCAAATTTTTGAAAAGCTTCTTTTTAAATGGCACCTTTATGTTTTATTTTTGTACTCAACATTATCTGCATACTTTTTCCCAAACTTCAATCACATGACAAATTTGGCAAGTCTGTGTGATTTTAATATAACTTGACTTGTACTTTGCATTTATATAGCATTATTTTACCAATTTTTTCACCCTAATCTCATTGACTTGATTTTTGATAATAAGCAGAATTATTCTCACACTTAACTGAATGAAGTGATCAACAAAATTTTAAAATTTGGATGATATTAAATTTTAAACACCACAAAGGATATCTGCATAAGAAAAGTAATAAGGATTTTTGACAAGATGGTGATTAATGAAATATACAGGCTCCCTTCTCAAATTCCAACTTAGGACATACTAACAATTTAAAAGCAGTTGAATATAAATTAATCTAATAAACAAATTCTTTAAATAAATACCAATACCCTTGGATTGAAAGAAAATTTGTTCTCAGTCAGTGCTGGAATGATGCTTGGTAGAAGCCTGAGGTGGTTAGAAAACTGATGCAGGATGCATCAAAGAAAAGCAGAAGTGAACTAGGATACTTGTTTTTTTGGAGACAATACAGAGATAGAAATAGAAATTGATGAATATTTTAATTAAAGTTCTCCTGAGAAATAGAACTAATTCTCTAATATTATGATATCAGTCTCTCTCACTTTCTCACCACTAAATGGTGGGAAGAAGGAGGAATTTTTCACAAAATAAATTTAGCAATAAAAGCATAAGACTAACAAAATAAAATATAGGCAAATATCCCCATCACTTTAATATGACAGAGAAAATCATCTTAAGAATCCCCAAAATACAAACTGTAAGACACAAAAGAAGGGACTATTATATCAAAATTAAGACCATTCTGTTATTATAGGACAGCATTGATGGTGGAAATACAGAAAGGTACAACCACTCAGAATACCATATGACAGTTTTTTAAAGCCAAGCATAGTCTCACCCTATGATCCAGCAAACAACCACCCCACTAAGTATTTACTCAAATGAGTTGACAACTTATGTCCATATAAAAACCTGCGATGAATCTTGACTCATAATTTTCAAAAACTGGAAGCAACCAAGATGTTCTTCTAAAGGTGAATGGATAAACAAACTGTTGCATCCATATAATAGAACATTATTTCACAGTTTAAAAAAAAAATGTGTTATAAAGCCAAGGAAAGAGATGGAGGAACTCTGCATATTGAAGAGTCCATGTCCAATCCAAAATGCTATGTGATATTTAAGTCTTGATTATAAGCAATTACAAAGCCTTTATCTTATTGTCTTCATGAAAGAAAGCTGCCCTGTTCATATCGGTCTTAATATAGTTTAAGTACTCAGGGCCTGCCCATTTCCACCCTGGCTGGTCTGCTCTTGGATGCATTCCTGCATTCCTACTCTAAATGCCTCAAGTTAGAGACCTACTTTTAGGGAGGGAGCACTCTGCCAAGGCCTTTCTCAGATACTTCTGCCAAGACCACCTTATTGGAGGGCCTTGCGACGTTTTTCTCCATTCTGACTCCGTATTCAGTACTTTTCCATTCCTAGCCTCTTCTCCCCACTCCGCCCCAGCAGGCCCATAAAACAGCAGGAACTTGTTCAGGGCTCCCTTGGTGGATTCTCCCATCTGCACTAATACATCTGACCTTCCTCTAGCACAATGCCATGGGGAAAATTTAACGTGAGGGAACTGGTGTTCTATCCTGGTTAGCCTCTTGCTTTCAATTGTACTAAATGATTAAAGGCATGACTGTTCCTTTCATTTTGGCTCTTTGCCTTAACTGAGCACCTTAACACCTGGCAGCCCAGCTTTGTCCAATTCACCTCAGCTCAGTTCTTGGCACAAATTGCCTAGTAAAATAATACGTACACACCATACTGTCCTAAAAAGGCTATGTACATTCTGTACAACTCCAACTATATGGCATTCTGGAAAAGGCAAAACTATAAAGGTAGTAATATATCAATGGTTTTCAGACTTGTAATGTGATAGCATGGATAGGTGGAGCTCAGGGGATTTTTAGGGCAGAAAAACTGTTCTATTGGGTTGGCCAAACAGTTCATTTGGGTTTTTCCATAAGGCATAATGAAAAAACTTGAAGGAACTGTTTGGCCAACCCAATATATATATAATACTGTAGTGATGGATACATGACACTATGTATTTGGCAAAACCACATTGAATGAAACTTAATGTAAACTATGAACTTTATTTAATAATAGTGTATCGCTATTGGTTCATCAGTTAAAACAAATGCACAATGCAAATGCATAGTGTTCATAACAGGGTAAACTGTGAGAGGGTGTTGATGGGTGGAAGAATAGTTATATGGGAATTCTCTTTACTATTCCCTCAATTTTCTGTTAAACCTAATACTGCTCTAAAATTCTTTATTAATTAAAAAAAAATATGACTAATTTTCCCTTAGAGCTGTCATGTAGGGAAACCCTGGTGAGACTATAGTCCTAGATAGGCTGNTAAGGCAGAAATAAATGCAAAGGAAACAAAAAGACCATAGCAAAAATCAACAAAGTCAAAAGCTGTTTCTTTGAGAAGATAAATAAAATTGACAACCCACTAGCCAGACTCATCAAGAAACAAAGGGAGAAAAATCAAATTAATAAAATTAGAAATGAAAATGGAGAGATCATAACAGACAACAAAGAAATACAAAAGATCATAAGAGACTACTATCAGCAATTAAACGCCAATAAAATGGACAATGTGGAAAAAATGGACAAATTCTTAGAAAAGTACAACTTTCCAAAACTGAACCAGGAAGAAATAGAAAATCTTAACAGACCCATCACAAGCATGGAAATTGAAACTCTAATCAGAAATCTTCCAGCAAACAAAAGCCCAGGTCCAGATGGCTTCACAGACAAATTCTACCAAAAATTTACAGAAGAGCTAACACCTATCCTACTGAAACTCTTTCAGAAAATTGCAGAGGAAGGTAAACTTCCAAACTCACTCTAAGAGGCCACCATCATCCTAATACCAAACATGACAAAGATGCCACAAGAAAAGAAAACTACAGGCCAATATCACTGATGAACATAGATGCAAAAATTCTTAACAAAATTCTAGCAAACAGAATCCAACAACACATTAAAAAGATCATACACCATAACCAAGTGGGCTCTATCCCAGAGATGCAAGGATTCTTCAATATCCACAAATCAATCAACGTAATACACCACATTAACAAACTGAAAAATAAAAGCCATATGATTATCTCAGTAGATGCAGAGAAAGCCTTTGGCAAAATTCAACATCCATTTATGATAAAAACCCTTCAGAAAGCAGGAATAAAAGGAACATACCTCAACAATAAAAGATATATATGACAAACCCTCAGCAAACATTATCCTCAATGGTGAAAAATTGAAAGCCTTTCCCCTAAAGTCAGGAACAAGGCAAGGGTGCCCACTCTCACCACAATGTTCAACATAGTTTTGGAAGTTTAGGCACACCAATCAGAGCAGAAAAAGAAATAAAAGGAATCCAAATTGGAAAAGAAGAAGTAAAACTCTCACTGTTTGCAGATGACATGACCCTCTACTTAGAAAACCCTAAAGACGCCACCAGAAAATTACTAGAGCTAATCAATGAATATAGTAAAGTTGCAGGATATAAAATTGACACATAGAAATCCCTTGCATTCCTATCTATCCATTAGCATTCCTATCTATCCATTTTTATACATGCTTTCTTTATAACTGACTAAATATCTGATTACTACATTCCAGAACCTTTAGATGTCTCCCCAGTATTCCAACAGTAAACTTACTCCTACTTTCCATCTTTTCACTGCTTATTGGATCTTCCAAACATCTGCCTAATTAAGCTTTATAGTATCCAGATCTGTTCAAACCAGACATAATTTAAAGCTTGTTTTACTAGCCTACAGAGAAATTCAAATTATCATTGAGATTATCTACAGCTTACCTTTTCTTCATCTTTCCATATTTTCACTCAATCACTTCACGTCCCAGTCATACAAAACTGCTCACAATTCTGCAAACACACTTTTACTCTAAAGAGCACACAAATATCATCTCATTTTTAGATACTTCCTTGTTGAGTTTTGAAGAAGAGTCAGTCCTGTGGTTTTCATGATAACTGTACTAATATCGTCTGTTACTAGTCAACTTTGCTGTGGAAACAAACCACCCTATACGTCTTTCTTTAAAAAAAAAAAGAAAAACAGTTTCCATTCTTGCTCATATTTTGTGAGGGTTGTGAATTGTCTGCAACTCTACATCAGGCAGCAGTCTGTTACAGACCTACCCTCCTTGTCTTCTTCCTTTAGATTTCAGGAAGGTGTTTTTTTGTCCCCCCCCCCCATAAAGAGATTGGAAAATGTCTATTAATGAAAAATTAGAGTTAGTTTACTTAAGAAAGAAAATAGTAGAGTCCTTTCTGAATGGGTTACTTGTAAAGCCAATATCTGAGGAACAAGGATGAGCCACGTTTATGAATATGGATGAAAAACCATTTCAGGCAGAGATAATAATGATAACAAATATGAGAGTTCTAAGACAGGAACCAGCCTGGACTTCATCACTGGAGAGGAACAGAATGAGCAGAGTGAGAGATGAAGTAGAACAGGTTATTAAGGGTCATCCTCTCCCTCCCTCCCTCTTTTTCTCTCCCTCTTAAAATCAGAATAAGGATTTTGTGTGTTATACTAATTGTGATAGAAAGGCATTGGATAGTTTTAATGCGGTGTGATGAATGTGATGTATGTTTAAAGAATATGTTCCATATGTTAAAGGAATACTGGCTACTGGGTAGTAAATGTACTATCATAGGGTAAGAGAAAGGCAAGTGTGTAGAGGCGGGAAGAAAGCAGTTAGTAAGCTATTGCAACTGTCCAGGCAAGAGGTAATCGTGGCTTATACTGAGGTGTTGGCAGTGGACCTAGGGCATGTGAGGAAGTGTGAACCCTTGACAAGAACAGTTCATCTTCTTCACTAAGAGAAGGGTGTTACATATACTGGTTGTGACAACATGGGGACCTTCTCTTACCAACTGCTTGTACTTTCTAAATTATGTGACAAAGTGACAAAGTCAACAGCTGAATGTCAGTCAGAGAATGTCTTCAAACTAGAAACTCAAAGAAAGAGAAACATAACATAGTCACTTTGGGGAGAAAGAAAAACATTTCAGGGAAGTGTACCAGAACTGCCAGACAGTGCTCAAGACTCATCTGAGGTTTGTCACCAAGAATCTGCAATGAAATAAATCAATGTGGTTTTGTGTCTTTCATCATCAAAGTTTAGTTTTCCCAAAACTGATCATTCCAGGCTTGTATAAAAGAGGAAGGAAAGGTAGGAGGGTTAGAAATATTTGCAGAGGAAGGGATTAAGGGAGTTGAATAACAGTGAGGTGCTTTTATCCATTCAGGCTACTGTAATAAAAATACCAAAAGCTGGATAGCTTACAAACAGGAAATGTTAGTTTCTCAGAGTTCTGCTGTCTGAGAAGTCCAAGATCATGGAGCTGGCAGATTCAGTGTCGGGTGAAAAAACCATGTTCCTCGCTGACTGCTATCTTCCCATCATAGCCTCACATGGTGGAAGAGGGCAAGAGAGCTTTCTTGGGCCTCTTTCATAATGGCAATAATCCCACTTATGACTGCTCTGGCTTCATGAGCTAATCACCTTCCAAAGGCTCCATTTCTGCATACCGTTAATTTGGACATTAAGAGTTCAACACATGAGTTTTTGAAAGGATACAAACATTTAATATATGGCAAAAGGAAAGGATAGGATTAATTGATTGGCCATCTCAATGGAATTTTTTAAAAGTTGAAAAAAAATGCTATACCAGTGAGCTAGAAGACTAGGAGGTATAGGTCACAGTGTTGAAGGTATAAATTTGAGACTTTTCTAGTAGTAAAGCTATTGGGTAAGCCATCAGTCAGTGAAGAGAAGTAGCCAGAGGATGAGAAGGTGAAAGTGACCATGAGGCAAAGCAGATGGTTAAATCTCACGGCATTGGCTTTAAAAAAGCTAAAAGAAAAGAGTTTGGAAACAATTCTTGAAGTCAGAGAGGGAAGACAAGAGAGCATTGACTCTCTCATTGAGACCCTGAGGCACAGGGAGTTTAAGGAAAGAAATGATCATCCCCGTAAAGAACACCATAGATAGTAACATTAGGAGAATGTTTAAGAAAATAAGGGCTATTGATGATTATAGGTCATGAACTCAAAATAATAGTGGAAATGTTCAGAAGGGGGGAAAAAAATCTCTGATAAACTAAGTCAGTGAAATCAATGCCTAAATAATCTTGAGGGTAAAATTATGGCACTGATACTTCAAAATATTTAAATAAAGGATTTGGATGTTTGACAGTGATTAGGGACCTGTGGAATCATAGGAGGTAAAACATCTTTCTAGGGTTCCTAATCTGTAGGTTTATAGAACTGACAAAGATTTAGATTTTTTTACCCATTATTTTGGAGAACTCATTTGGTTATGTAACAGTAGTTATGTGTCTGATTTTTCCACATGTGAAGTTCAGGATGTTTCTTAAAGGGATCTTTTGGGTTGGGTCATTCTGTACATTTTCCAGTAAGAATTTCTAATAATTATTTGTTAATTAATATGTTCTAATTAATGCAACTATCCTTCTTGAATGACTGAATAAAAATTATTTAGGATGGCAGAAACCCTTCACACATCCCAGGGCTTTGTTGTAACTTTCATGATGTCTGAACACAGACTTATTTAAAAGTAAGTCAAGCAGTCAAAACCAACAAGACAGCTGGGTCTACTAAACACTTGTATTTGCATTTCAATAACTCTCAATATCTAAAACATAGTGTTTCAACAAATTCCAGATGGTTTACAATCTGTTTTTCTTGTTGAATTTTTTTTTAATTTGGAAATATTTTAAACATATAGAGATGCATAAAAAATAACATACAATAGACATGTGATTGGTTTCTCCCTAGATTTAACAGTTATTAACATTTTGCCCTACTTGCTTCAGAGGCTTCTCTTCTTGATAAGGTATTACAGATAAAGCTAAATACTCCCTATTCTTTTTCCCCAGTCTTACTAATATGTGATTGACAATAGCATTGTGTAATCTTCAGGTCTGTAATGTAATGGTTCACTACACATGTTTTCTTTTAAATGTTTAGCACAATAAGGTTAGTTAGCACATCTTTCATCTCACATAAGTACATTTTCACTGTTGCCATGATGAGAACATTAAAACTTAATTCTCATAGCAATTTTAAGTATACGATATAGTATTATTAATGATGGTCACTATGCTGTAACTTAGATCCCTGAAATGTAATCATTTTATAACTGACTGTATCAATAGACCAAAATCTCCCATTGCCCTAAACCACAACCCCTGCCAACTGCTGTTATACTCTACTTTTACGAGTCTGGCATTTTTAGATCCCGCATATAAGTGAAACTATACAGTATTTGTCTTTCTCTGATTGACTTATTTCACTGTTTTTCCACACTTTCCTTCCTTTGTTCCTGTGCCAAACTCTGTGTGAGGTCCTGGAGCTTTAGAAATATCCAAGTTACAGTCTCAGCCCTGAATGTGCTGCACAGGGTGTCACTCTGCAGGAATGCAAGAATCAGGCTCATTTGGATTTAATTGCCTAATCTAACTTCTTATGTTTACTAAGGAGTTACAGCAGTGTCATTTCTCACCCCCACTGCTATTTTCAGTTAGCCATTATTCTTTTTGAAATCTTTACGAAATCAATAGACCTTTCTGAAGGGCCATTCTTCTTGGTATGAAAACAAATGCATCTCCATTCCTCTTGAAAATGTTAAGATTTATCTCTAGAAAGTTATTTTAATGTGCTAGAGAGATCTTTTAAATCAGAAACTATTGGATTTTTCATTCCAAATATTTTACTTGTTAAGCAAAGCAATTTCACAAAAATTTTGGAGGGAAAAAAAAAAAGAAGTTACAGTTTTATGAATTGCTTAATTCAGGTCCAAAATCATAAAATCATAAATGCAGTGGCAGGAAAGTACTTCACATTGTTCACAGGTATTATCAGATGTGATGGATAAGACCATCCTTTTTTCACGTGATCAGCCATTGTTGTTGTTTAGTCGCTAAGTCGTATCCAACTCTTTGTGACCCCATGGACTATAGCCTGCCATGCTCCTCTGTCCATGGGAAATTGTACTGGTGATGCTGTCCAGCCAGCTCATCCTCTGACAACCTCTTCTCCTTCTTTCCTCGATCTTTCCCAGCATGAGGGACTTTTCCAATGAGTCATCTGTGTGCATCAGATGACCAAAATACTGGAGCTTCAGCATCAGTCCTTCCATTAAATATTCAGGGTTGAGCTCTCTTAATATTGACTGATTTTATCTCCTTGCTGTCCAATGGACTCTCAGGAGTCTCATGTACTAAGGCATCCCATGTACTAAATTCAATGAATTCTCTATAATCCTTGTCCACATTGACAGTACTGGACTCTGGTGACCAGTTTTTCTCTCCTTAAACTTATTATTCTGTTGAGTTCAATAGCATCCTTTCTTTTCCAATTTCCATTTTAATTATTCACTCTAAGCCTCTGTCATTAAATTTTCTTACTCTGCCTACCCTTGGTATCCTTCTGAGCTATTTTCCATCTTCTATGCTTTTCTCAATTCTGTTCCACTTCATAGTTTTAATTAGGATCTATGTATAAATGACTTTAAAATCTGTAAATTTAGCCCTGACATTCCTCCAAGCTCTATCAGTTCAGTTCAATCACTCAGTCGTGTCCGACTCTTTGTGACCCATGAATCACAGCATGCCAGACCTCCTTGTCCATCACCAACTCCCGGAGTTCACTCAGACTCACGTCCATCGAGTCAATGATGCCATCCAGCTATCTTATCCTCTGTCATCCCCTTCTCCTCCTGCCCCCAATCCCTCCCAGCATCAACGTCTTTTCCAATGAGTCAACTCTTCGCATGAGCTGGCCAAAGTACTGGAGTTTCAGCTTTAGCATCATTCCTTCCAAAGCTCTATACACGTGTACTTTGTCCACAGGATATTTTCAGAATGTTCAGAATTATCAACAAATTTCCCTTCCTTATTTTAAAATTAATTTTTCATTATAATTCTCATATGAATGATTGACATCACCTAGTAATCCAAACTCAAGCCTGGAAATTATTATTTACTCTTTTAACCTCTTACCTCCATACTGAAACATTTATTCATTCTGATCAATTTTGTGTCCCCAATTTTTTAAAATATATTTATTTTTGCCATTTTCACTGTTATTTCATTGTCACCATTGCTCTAGAAATGTGTCTATATCTCCAGCGCTGCTTGTTTTAACATATCACAAATTTATGTTTAAGTGCCTTTATCACTTTACCTTCCTTGATCCTTTTGAGCTATCATCAAAGACTTATTTCTCTAGTTCCTAGAGAACTTCCTCTATGTTTTCTGTCACAAACATTGCTAAAGTCTTGTACTTATTGACAGAATCTTCTCCTTTTTATGATGTAATAACAAATCACAATTTAAAATACATGTTAATTTACATGTTACATAAAGACCTATGCTAAATTGCTCAGCCTTTTGCCTTGAGCTGTGTTGTGCCTGGTTTTGCCCGACTCTTTGCTGCCCCGTGGGCTGTAAGCCCACCAGGCTTCTCTGCCCAGGGAATTTTCAAGACAAGAATATTGAAGTGGATTGCCATTTCCTATTCCAGGGTATTTTCCTGACTCAGAGATCGAACGTGAATCTCTTGTGCCTCATGCATTCGCAGGCAGATTCCTTACCACTAACACCACCTGGGAAGCCCCTCAAAGACCTACAGGATATAAATATACATGAAATTGCAAGATTTTAAAAATCTTATATTCGGACCTACTAAATCCACAATTCTAATTACCACTGCATTAATATTTGGGAAATGTATCTATATTCAGCTTTTTTAGGTATAATTAAAGAATGGTTTGGGATTTTAATTGCTTTCTACCTAAGAAATAGGTCTCCCTGACCATGTTTCTGGGTACATATTGACATTGCTTCCACAAAGGGTGTAGCAATAGAGTGACAGGAGAGCTGCCACCCATTGCAGAAGACAAATCTTTCTGAGATGTATGTTCTTGGGAACAATGGGCTGTTACTCTGACACAGACAATCCCATATTATCATTTATTCAGAAAAATACTATCCACAGCAGGAAGAAACTGGAAAGAACTAATTACAGTTTTGAGGCCACATTCTAGAGACAATTAACACATCACAGAGCACGGGGGGCGTATATTGTATATCAACTTCCTGATGGGGTAATGGGAGAAGCCTTGCATTTGAAAAATGCTTGAGAAGTTTGAGAAAGGTAAAGTTTATCTTTTTATTACCTGTATTATCTTAAAGGTAAAGTTTAATAAAATGGCAGAAGTCTTAAGAGTTATAAATGGTCACTTAAAGTGGCCTTTCTTTCAAAGAAATCTTAATAACAAAAAAAGGAAACATGAATATAAGAAAGGAAAATCTTACGAGATCTTTGGATAGAAAATCTTAATATATCATAAAAATTGAAACATGAGAAGACTCCTGCTTTATTCTAACCTAGTAATAGCACTCTTCATTTTATTGAAGTTTCAACTATAAAAGTAACAATAATATGAATTGACAATTATATACATTATATAAATCACTTTTACCTTTTCTCATCATCCTCATAGCAAACCTGGAGTTTAAGGTAAATAGATAATAGATAAGGCAGATATTAGTTACCTGGATTATAAGGATTTGAAGGTAGAAAGACAGCCTCAGAGAGACTGAATATTTTGGTCAAAGTTTAGTAGCTTATAAGTGATAGAACTACAACTTGATTTCAGCCCTTCTGACCCCCAATTCCATGCCCTTGTTCTTTCTATTAAGTGACAGAGCCTGACTAACAGTTACTTTCAAGGCTTTGTACTCTGAGAAAATTTAGCCTCATAAATATTTCTCACTCCAAGGAATAGCAAAGGTCAGCTGATTCAGTGTGTTCTGTTGATCTGACCTGTCAGCATATTACCTGAGTGCTTCCAAATCTGAGGAAGCTTGACCATAAATAAATAACATCCCAAACAAGGCTTACCCAAGAATGGCTTCTCTAGAACTCTAATGATGCTGGTGTAGCCAGTTATGGAAGAGACTCCTGCTCCAATGAAATGATGTTCTTCTTTATTATTGTTAAGATAAAGCTACATAAGTGATGCCTCATGGCACTAGTAGTGAATAGACTACATACTGCTCTAAAAAAAATTCACAGCAACTATTTCTTTTTCTTTCTTTTTTATATACGCTGCTTATTTAGTGTGTTTGTTTAATTTTTGGTTGGATGACATTATGGATGAACCACACTGAATTTGATCCTTGTTTCAAGTGCTCATTATTTTACCAGAAATCAAATGCTGCAAAATTAGTCAGTGGCAAATATTACTCTGTTTTTACCAGGGTATGTGGCCCTGAAGGGCATGGGGAGAAACTCCAAAATCAAGAGGGGCCTCCTGGATTGTTGAATTTATTATACTAAATAGTTACATCCTACTGGTTAGTTTTTTCCAATTTCTCTAAGATTCTCTTCTCCTATTTCAAATGTTACCATGCAGGTAAAAATCACTGACACTGCTACCTTCCTTGTGATGTAGTCCCGTATTCCCCATCATTCTCTGTTCTACCCCTCCACCCACACATACCATGCCGATTTTCTGTATAAGAGAATATGTTCATTATTACTTGTGTCTGCACTTTCTCTACTACATTGATTGACTGAATTATCTCTGTACCTTTATATCTTCAATACCTTCTGTGGTAATCAGTCCAGTATCATGCAAGTTGTTGATCCTCAATAAATGTCTATTGTGTGCGTTAAATGAAAAACGGTGTCATACTTCTAGAATATATGACTATTACTTGAATCTCAACTAGCCTGATTTATATCTCTGTTTTTATTGATGAGATTTATGAAGGATTTCTCATTCTTTTCTTGAGATTCTGTTGTTTTCCATTCAGTTCTTAATGTGTACACATCCATTAGAGAGAGCCTTTAAAAAGGCAAGAATAAGAGGCAAAAGGATACAAATGAACTTATTTACAAAACAGAAATAGGCTGACAGACCTAGAAAGCAAATTTATGGCTGGCAAACAGGAAGTGGGAGGAGGGATAAATTAGGACTTTGAGGACTTTAGGTACACACTGCTATATATAAAATAGATTAAAAAAACAAGGGCCTACTGTATAACACAGGGAACTATGCAGTATCTTGTACTAACCTATAGTGGAAAAGAATCTGAACAATATTCTTTTACATATAACTTAATCACTTTGCTGTACAGCTGGAACTAGCATTGTAAATCAACTGTACTTCAATAAAAAATTGTTTAAAAAAGAATAAGAGGCACATGCATTTGACTAATTCTGGAGACACAAATTCATATTCTGCAACTCTCCTTGGTATATAGTACCCTACAGTTAACATACTACTTAACTGTTTTTGCCATCTACCATATCAACCTGCAACTCCATAATCTGTACATGCCATTAACTCTTGAATGAAGCAGTTTTCTTTCCTCTCCTTTCAGTGATTTTTCTATTTCAAAACAGATCAGATATTATCTCCTGTGCAAAATCCTCCCTAATTCCTAAGAATTAAGGAGTTACACTACTCTTAGTGCTGTCAGAGCACTCTGGAGGTGTGTCTATTATAAAATTCTTTTATACTTTTTGTTTTGCATGCCTACCTGTGTCCTTCCTAGACTATGGCTCTTCCATTGGACCTAACACAAAGTTAATACTCAGTAACTACTCACTAATAATAAATTGGTTAGTTTTAATAACAGAAATTATTTATCATGTTTATGCACAAAACATCTTACCAAGTACTAATAGAAAATGAAAATGACTCAAATTTTGGTAAAATTTTCATTAGGGGGACAAGGGAGATGAACATGGAAAGAATAATCAGAACCTGATGTGTGCCTTAAAATATGACAATTTCCACGGACAGAGAAAGAATGAGGAGAGGAGTGGCAGAGACAAGGCCATTCAGGAATGAGCAAGCAGCAGATTACCCCAGGAAACTTTCCTAAAGTGAATTAAAGAAAAACGTTATTAAATGCAAATAAAGCTGCATGCCTTAAAAGAAACAATGCATAAAGGATTAAAGTAGATTAAAATTAGAGACTACCCTCTGAGAGCCCAAATGTGCTTAGTGTTGTTCGAAATTAACTTAATGTACAAAAATTGAAATACGTGTCAAGGAAAAGAGAATAGCATTTGGCTGGCATGTTTTAGCCTCTCTCATTTAAAATAGCAAGTAACTGGGCAAACAGTCACCATGTATCATGAATTTGTATTATTAATTGTACCCATAATTCAGAGTTATGATTAGAGCTTAAATTGAATGTCTGCAGTGGAATTATGATTCACACTTAACCTCATGTTTTAAGCACTTTGTAGGGTGGGAACCTCAGTGAAGGACACGATAAAGTCTCCCCATTCCTTTGAACTTCAGAATGGTACAATGAGTAACTTTCTGATCTTCTGGAGAAGAATAAGTGCTTGCCTTGGCCAGGAGGCATCAGAAGATGTAGGTTACTCACACATGGAAGTATCAAAAAATGATCAGCACATTGTGTATCAGTGACCTAGTAGAGAAACTGCAGAGAAGGTCCCAGAACATACAGAAAGTCACAGTAGAACTTAAAACATTCTGCATATGGAGAATATAATGAGGTAGAAAAGCAGGAGTCAGAGAGTGACTTCAGAGAACAGTGGATCTAAAGAAGATTGAGACATTGGATAAAAACTGCAATGGAGCAAGTGGAGGAGGAGCAACTAGAAACTGTTCTATTGGGGAGCTTTTCCAGAAGTCAGTTTCAACTGCTATGTTAGGGTACACTTGGGGTATGCCAAAAATTGTTACCAATAAAATAACAAACTTATTAAGTTATTTATTTTGTATGTGTGTGTGTTTATGCTTAAAATAACATCACACTCAAAGATTTGCCTTCTAGTAGTGTCTTAGTGGGCTTCCTTGGTAGCTCCCTTTAGCTGGTAAAGAATCCACCTGTAATGCAGGAGACCCCAGTTCGATTCCTTGGTGGGAAAATCTACTGGAGAAACGATAGGCTACCCACTCTGGTATTCTTGGGTTTTCCTGGTGGCTCAGATGATAAAGAATCTGCCTGCAGTGTGAGACCTGGGGTCAGTCCCTGGATTAGGAAGATCCCCTGGATGAGAGCAGGTCAACCCACTCTGGTATACTTGCCCGGAGAATCACCATGGACAACGGAGCCTTGTGGGCTACAGTCCATGGGGTTGCAAAGAGTTGGACAAGACTAAGCACAGCACAGGGTATCTAAGATAAAGGAAATGCTGCCAAATTATACCGGGAATACTGCTTTTAACTGTATCCGTGGTTCTCAGCGTGAGGTATTCAGACCTCACTGAATGAGTGGAGCACCTCCCATTGTTACCCACAAAGGTCCTTTGACTCCTTAATCAATAGAAATGGATAAGAGGCCAGACAAAGAATTCAGGCAAAGCTTTACTAGGACTCTTGCTGAAATGCTGCAGCATGAAGGAGAAACAAGTGCCCTTGCTCTCACAAAGAGGCGAGGTGACCTGGTCTCTTAAATGTGGTGAGAGGCTAGGGGTGTGGCTTAGGTGGTCTGGCCACCCCCTTAGACATACTGTGTGCAGGGATCATGCACTGTAACCTACTTTTGCTCTCAGCATCTCAGAAGTCGCAGTTGCATTTTGGTCTTTTTGTGTCTTGTTGTTCATAATTCACTCAACTGCTCATACATGCAGTAATTTTTAGTCCCTTATAGTTTCTTTATATTCTGTTCTTAAGGAAATGTTTGTCTAGGTACCAGTAGGGCAGTAAAGGGCTCAGGTCCCAGGTCCTAGCCTGCCTTACCATCACCTGGGAACTTGTTAAAAATGCAAATTCTCAGGCAGATATTATGAATCAAAAAATTTAGGAGTGGGCATCAGCAATCTATGCATAATAAACCTTCCTGGTGATCCAGATGCAATAAAATGTTTGAGAACCATTGATTTATAAGTGTGTAGTCACTGCCGAATGTAGATATGCATTGACATACCTGTAAAGCAAACTGGTTTTGAATTCATGCCCCAAATTTAAACATATAACAATATTAGTTTTATTTCTCTGAAGAATGCACTTGTGCTTCTTAAAACTCTGGATAAACCCATGTAGATAGCAGCCTCTTTTTGTGTATGTAACTGAAGTTCACTATTCTTTTCTCTGATGAAGTGACCCACTAGAGAACAAGAGGAGGAACATAGCAATCATGATTTTCTGGTACAATTATCTCACTGAACACAAGGACAATTTGCCATTAATAAACCTAATGGCATTAGAGGTCCAGATTTTATGAGTGGGCTCCTCAGCCAATTCCAGAGTTCCAGCACTTAAATGTGCAAAACAAAACATGATTAATAAAAGGGGGTTTATAATATTTTAATGAAAATCTTCCAGTGAAAACTTTCTTAAAACTTTCTGATTAGAAAAAAAAAGAAAAAAAAAAGTCTCCAGAAAACCTGTGGCTTACTTCAATTATAAAATCAATTTTTTTTCCTTTATCTAAGCAACTACATAAAGCAAAAGTCTGATGATGAAAACCGAAAACTATTATGGCCTAAAAAATTGAGCATATAAGCATAGCTCTATGTGAGCAGTAACACAGGATAGCAAACGCATTTAAAATTCCATAAAAGTTTCCTGTGGGTATATTGTGCTAAATGAAGTCAAATGCTAAATGAATCTAGTCCTCAAGAGTTCCATATAACTGGAAAACCTACAGTGTATCACTGTAGTTAGAAAATGGTTATTTTAAAATTTGCCTAGTGAAACTTTACTGACTGTGTGCATGTAAATCCTATTAAAGTTCATAGATGCTGCACATACAATCAGTGAGAGACACGCAACCCCCTAATGTTTTCTGTAATGAACTTGGACTCAGCAGGTAGGGGCTAATAATTACACAGCACAGAATCTGTATTAGATTGCTTGCTCAGTTTATGACTATCTGGTAACGGTGTGACACAGTGTATACTTTCTGTTTGAAAATGAAGGCAGGAATAATTTTGCAGATTGAAATTCAAACATGGAGTTAAATTCATAGTCTATTTGTAGTCAGAGGATATGACTAGATAATATTTCCAAAGGAAAAGCACAAGGTAAGTCAATATTTAAAGATGACACAAAATTTTAAAAATATAGTAGCTATCTTTTAATTACAGTAAAATCTGATAAAATAATATTAATATAGTTAAAGCTATAGGAATACCACCATACTTTTTTCCTATGTAAGTATGACAGAAATTTGGCTTTCTTTATGAGAAAAGTTCTGACAGTATTGCATTAACAACTTCCAAGTATTATACATCTTTCTACTAGAAATTCACTATCAGTAAATTATACTAACAAATATTTCAAAATTATTTCCTAATAAATGGATAAATGTATGCATTATTTTGACATTTTGACCATATCTTCTTAATGCAGCAAGACAGTTTTTTTTTAATTTTTACTTTATTCTACTTTACAATACTGTATTGGTTTTGCCATACATCGACATGAATTTGAAATGTAATAGAGAAAAATGGAAATATAAAGAATATAAAATACTTCAGTTCAGTTCATTCAGTTGCTCAGTCATGTCTGACTCTTTGCAACCCCATGAATTGTAGCACGTCAGGCCTCCCTGTCCATCACCAACTCCTGGACTTCACTCAAACTCATGTCTATCGAGTCAGTGATGCCATCCAGCTATCTCATCCTCTGTCGTCCCCTTCTCCTCCTGCCCCCAATCCCTCCCAGCATCAGAGTCTTTTCCAATGAGTCAACTCTTCGCATGAGGGGGACAAAGTACTGGAGTTTCAGCTTTAGGATCAGTCCTTCCAAAGAACACCCAGGACCGATCTTCTTTAGAATGGACAGGTTGGATCTCCTTGCAGTCCAAGGGACTCCCAAGAATCTTCTCCAACATCACAATTCAAAAGCATCAATTCTTCGGCACTCAGCTTTCTTCACAATCNAGGCTTCAGCAATACATAAACCGTGAAATTCCAAATGTTCAAGCTGGTTTTAGAAAAGGCAGAGGAACCAGAGATTAAATTGCCAATATCTGCTGGATCATGGAAAAAGCAAGAGAGTTCCAGAAAAACATCTACTTCTGCTTTATTGACTATGCCAAAGACTTTGACTATGTGGATCACAATAAACTGTGGGAAAAGCACTTAATTTCTTATAAACTGAGCATACACATATAATCAACACCTATAGTAAGACACACTAGACACACAACCTTCCAAGTCCCTGAGAAGCTCCCTTCATTGCACAAGATGTCAACTGTCTTGACCTACAACACATTTAGATTTCCAGTTATTTGTAACAGATGGTAAAGCGTCTGTCTACAATGCAGGAGACCTGGGTTCCATCCCTGGTTTGGGAAGATCCCCTGGAGAAGGAAATGGCAATCCATTCCAGTACTATTGCCTGGAAAGTCCCATGGACAGAGGAGCCTGGTAGTCTACAGTCCATGGGGTTGCAAAGAGTAGGACACGACTGAACAACTTCATTTTGATTCACTTTTGAAAAAAGATTAGTATTATTTACTTTTTAAAATGAGTTCATTTTGTCAGTTATGTAGTGGTACAATTTTGGCTTCAAATTGCATTTATTTTACGACTAAATATTGAACATATTTTCATTTGGCTATCTTCTTTTGTAAAATGTCTTTCAAGTCTTTGCTTATAATTTTCCTGTTGACATCTATTATTTTACCATTGTTTTGTTTATATATTGTAAACCTTATATATGGCCTTTATCAGACTTAAAAGATTTGTAAATATTTCTCACTCCATTTTTCCCTTTCTCATTATCTTCAAGTTGTCTTTTAGTGAATATGTGTCTTTTGCTAAGTTGTCTCCAACTCTTTGCAACCCCATGGGCTATAGCCAGCCAGTCTTCTCTGTCCATGAGATTTTCCATGCAAGAATAATGAAGGAAATAGGTTATCCATTTCCTCCTCCAGGGAATCTTTCTGACCCTGGGATTGAGCCCATGTCTGCTGCATCATATGCCCTTAATTTTAGCTTGTCTAATTAATTTATTTTTGTTTACCAATTTTTGTGTCTCCTATTTATGAAAGCTTATCTCAATTCATTAAAAAATTCACCTACTTTCTTCTAAAATTCTTTTAATATTATACTTATATCTGTAATTTATCTATAATAAGTATTTGTATATGACTTGGAAAAGCCATTGTTCCAGAACTATTTACTAACTGAAAATCACCTTTCCTCACTATACTGTAATGTTACTTTGTCATAACTTAGGTGACGATATATATTCTGGACTTTCTATTTTTTGCCTATTTATCAGTTTTTGTACCAGGAAAACACTACTAATATAGCTTTGTAATAATGATTAATATTCATTAATATAAATATCCAAAAAATTTTTGTCTTTAAAATTGCCTTTAATATTTCTGTTTGTGTTTCTACATAAACTCAGAATTAACTTTTAGCCATCCCACACTAAAAATAACTTTGGGGAGTTTTAGTTTCTGATTGACATTAAATTTTTAATCTATATAGCAATTTATTGTAAATTGCCAGTTTTATACATTGTGCCTTTCAATCCATGAACATAGTATTTCATTACATTTCTTTAGGTTTTCTATTGTTTTTGCTTATAAAAGTATGCATTTTTCTGGTAAAAGTTTTGCATATCTTTTGTTAAATGTACCCCTGAGTATTTTTATGCTATTGAAAATAAACATTCATCTAAAAATTTCAACATAATTAACTTTTAATAACTTCATGTCCAACAATCTTACTACAATTTGCTTTCAGTTTTAGTTTGTAGAATGTTTATATTTGTTTTCTTTACACCATTTTATTTTACTCATAAAAACCTTTTTTTTTTTTTTTTT
>SJYV01049762.1:466413-492694 GCA_006410875.1 Neotragus pygmaeus | reverse complement strand
TTGTTTCTTATATGATATTATACATGTTTCAATGCCATTCTCCCAAATCATCCCACCCTCTCCCTCTCCCACAGAGTCCAAAAGTCTGTTCTATACATCTGTGTCTCTTTTGCTGTCTCACATACAGGGTTATCATTACCATCTTTCTAAATTCCATATATATGCGTTAATATACTGTATTGGTGTTTTTCTTTCTGGCTTACTTCACTCCGTATAATCAGCTCCAGTTTCATCCACCTCATTAGAGCTGATTCAAATGTATTCTTTTTAATGGCTGAGTAATACTCCATTGTGTAGATGTACCACAGCTTTCTTATCCATTCATCTGCTGATGAACATCTAGGTTGTTTCCATGTCCTGGCTATTATAAACAGTTCTTATATACAAAATGGTATTTTATGTTTTCCTTAAATGACAACAGGTTTTTTTTTTTTTCTCCTTTTCCATTTGTATGTCTTTTATTTCCTTTTCCAATTGTAATCACTAGGATCTATAGTAAACTGTTAAACAGCAGTGGTTATAGCTGACATTATCGTCTATGGGAAGCTTTTAATAATCCATCACTGATATGATACCTGCTATATATTTTTTAATATTCTCTTTATCAGATCAAAGTAACTGTTTTGTTTTTAATTTGTTAAAAAATATTTATCATGATTACATAAAGTTGACTTCAACTTTACTACATATAGAAGTTTAGAGAAAGCAATGTGTCATGGAACTTCTCCTTTGAGAGGTTTCTAGGTGTGTAAAAAATAAAAGCAAAACTAAAAAAGTATGAATTTCTGAAATTATAAAGGTAAGATGGCATCCAGTTCCATCACTTCATAGCAAATAGATGGGGAAACAGTGGAAACAGTGGCAGACTTTATTTTCTTGGGCTCCAAAATCATTGCAGATGGTGACTGCAGCCATGAAANAAATTATAAAGGTAAGATGGCATCCAGTTCCATCACTTCATAGCAAATAGATGGGGAAACAGTGGAAACAGTGGCAGACTTTATTTTCTTGGGCTCCAAAATCATTGCAGATGGTGACTGCAGCCATGAAATTTAAAGATGCTTACTCCTTGGAAGAAAAGTTATGACCAACATAGACAGCATATTAAAAAGCAGAGACATTACTTTGCCATCAAAGATCTGTCTAGTCAAGGCTATGGTTTTCCAGTAGTCATGTTTGGATGTGAGAGTTGGACTATAAAGAAAGCTGAGCACTGGAGAACTGATGCTTTTGAACTGTGGTGTTGGAGAAGACTCTTGAGTCCCTTGGACTGCAAGGAGATCCAACCAGTCCATCCTAAAGGAAATCAATCCTGAATATTCATTGGAAGGATTGAGGCTGAAGCTGAAACTCCAGTACTTTGGCTACCTGATGCAAAGAATTGACTCATTTGAAAAGACCCTGATGCTGGGAAAGATTGAAGGTGAGAGAAGGGGACGACAGAGGATGAGATGGTTGGATGGCATCACCAACTCAATGGATATGAGTTTGGGCAAGCTCCAGGAGTTGGTGATAAACAGGGAAGTCTGACATACTGCAGTCAATAGGGTCGCAAAGAGTCAGATACGACTGAGCGACTGAACTGACTGAAAGGTAAGATTGCTAGACGGTAGTCTAGCAAACTCATGTTATTTATTCCTATGGAGATAATTTAAAGTATTTTTGCCAAAGTGTTATTTTTCTAATTTTTATTACTGAAAGAGATTTTTTTCCTCAACGTGTTCAATTTTATCAGCATTGAAATGAGGGTCCTCATTGACTATGTTTTCTATACAGTAAACTGACAAAATTTATTTTCCTATGTTTGTGTGCTCAGTCATGTCTAACTCTGTGAGCCCATAGACAGCATCCCCCATCCAGCTCTTCGGTCTTTGGGGTTTTCCAGGCAAAAATACTAAAGTGGGTTGCATGCCCTTCTTTATGGGATCTTCCCGATCCAAGTATCCGACCTGGATCTCTTGTGTCTTCTGCATTGGCAGGCAGATTCTTAACCACTAGTACCACCTGGGAAGTTATTTTTTCTTTTTCTTTTTTTTCCTTCCCCATTCCAATACTCTTGCCTGGAAAATCCCATGGATGGAGGAGCCTGGTAGGCTGCAGTCCATGGGGTCGCTAAGCGTCAAACACAACGGAGTGACTTCACTTTCACTTTTCACTTTCATGCATTGAAGGAAATGGCAACCCACTCCAGTGTTCTTGCCTGGAGAATCCCAGGGATGGGGGAGCCTGGTGGGCTGCCGTCTATGGGGTCGCACAGAATCGGACACGACTAAAGTGACTTAGAAGCAATAGCAGCAGCTGCATAGTAAATATATTTAAAGAAGATAAGAGAAGATCAATTCATGTAAGACATAAAGTCAGATTTTTGGAGTCATGGAAACAAACTTTTGCATTATAGACTTTTATTTAAGTTGATTTACATAATCAGACAATTTTTGTATCACAGATGTATACTGAATTAATTGTTGCCATGAGATTTAAAATTTTGCTGTAAAGTAATTTGAAACTGAAAATTCATCAGCATATAAGCTTACTATGTTGGTTCCTTTTTGCCTGCTTTATAATACGTTATTCAAAGCAAATTACTTGAATTTCAATGAAATTCCAATTTGCTGTGACCTTACCCTGGTGATTTTTAAAATTACCTTGGCCTCATGCCAGCCTAAAAGTGCTTATTAAGTGGCAGACTTTCCTGCTCAGCAACGCTAAGAGTAAAAAGAATCATTTGTTGATAGATTTTTGATGAAGAAAAAGCTAGATTTTTATCTTGTTTGGATTCTTTTATGTTTTCTAATTTTATAAATGAAGTAACAAGGTAGGAGAGAGACCAACTGATCTCTGCAAGGTCACAAAACTTGTAACCTTCACTAAATTTGTTGAAGTAATAACACTGAGATTTTTTTTTTTTTTTTGCAAATCTGAGAACCCTGATATTTCAAGATATAAAACAGTATGAATGTTTATTATAATCCCAAACTCAGGACTTTAACTGTAGCTATTGCTTCTACTGAAGCAATGCATCCAGTTACTTATAAACATACACATATTCAATTAAAATCATGAGGGAGATAAGGCCAGAGGGAAGAAGGAAATGTGGAGAGAAATGATGGATGCTAAATATATTGAAATAATTTTAGTATCTAAACATCTAATCCTCATTTATATTCTAACTCAATGATATATTTATAAAATTAACTTCCTAGCTTATAGGCTTCTCTTAATTGACTTTTGCAAGATATTTACATGTCTGTGCTAACAGTCAACATTTTACTTACGTAGATTTCAAAGACATACTGTCTCATTTAAAAGAAAAAGTGAGATCCTTGAAATCTTAATTATTCAGGATCAAAGTGAAGTGTTTTGTGGAGAAGAATTAGACTTGATGGGATATAAGATAATCAGCTGATCAGAAGTTAATAAGTATTTTAATATTTTATTGCATATTACAGTGAAACACTCCAAGGAGAACCTTTATGCTATTCTTCCAATCTAAAAAGGGCAAGTTAGTTGAAAATTGAAAACACATTTTCCTACTGAAGTAGTTCCAACATTATGAAACAGGAGCTTGCCTTACATAACACTGATTATATACTATAGAAATATTTCAGAACAAGTCTCACACAACCAGATTATTTGTATGAGTTTCCTCCATCTACCCTTGCTTTTTAAAATGTGAATATCATATGTATAAGAGTTAAATATCAATAAAAATAATTAAAAGTAAATGATAAGGTGAATTGGTTAATAACCCAAATACTCAAAATAAGAACTTAACCAGTTTATGTGTTTATATAAAATGTATATAAATATTTCAATAGAATTCTCATGCAAACAATAAATCTAATCCAAAAAGTGCTGCTGCTAAAGTATAAATGGTACAATTCAGAGTTCCCGTTATGTGTTTCTTTTTAATAGGAAGTAAGTCTATGATTCTCCTTTAGCTTGGCAGGAATTTCTAATTAACAAAAATAAAATTGTCCCTAAGAATAGACCCTGTTGATCTGTTATAGTTGGCCCAAAATGAAGTGTGTTTAGTTTTTCACTGATGGCAACTAAGTCAGTGTTTATTCTAATTTTCAAACTCATTCAAACTGAAAACATTCAGCTAAGTAGTAAGAGCCAATCAGATTATGGTCAATTTGATTTAAAGGGCTATCAGATGGAGTCAACCAAGATGACAACGAAGGAGTGTCCTGAATTTTTCTCCTACAAGGATACACTGATTGCATAGCTACACATAGAAAAATCAGATTAGCTGAGAAAATCCTACACATAGCAAGAAAGAGAAAATAACCACATTAAACATTTAGGCAAGGTCGAATCATGAAGAGATTGAAAATTGAGGAGATTGAATCAGTAATCAAAAAGTCTCCCAATAAACACAGGTCCAGGACCAGATGGCTTCACTGGTGTGAAAGTGTTAATCACTCAGTTGTGTCAGACTCTTTGCAAATTCATGGACTATAGCCACCAGGCTCCTCTGTCCATGGAATTCTCCAGGTAGGAATACTTCAGTGGTTTGCCATTTCCTTCTCCAGGGGATCTTCCCCACCCATGGATCAAACTCTGGTCTCCTGCTTTGCAGGCAGATGCTTTACTGCCTGGTGAATTCTGCCAAATATTTGTAGAAGAATTAGTATGACACCTTCTTAAACTCTTCCAAAAAACAGAAGAGAAGGTAATATTTCAAACTCATTTTATGAGGCAAGCATTACCTTGATACCAATGCCATTAAGGACACTATAAGAAAAGAAAATTACAGATAAATATTCTTAATGAACATAGATGCAAGATTCCTTAAGAAAATATTAGCAAACTGAATTTAACAATACATTTAAAGGATCAGGCATCATGATTCAGTGGGATTTATGCCAGTGATGTAATGATGGTTCAACATCCACAAATCAATTAATGTGATACACCACGTTAGCAAAAAATAATAAGAAGCTTCATATGATCATCTCAATAGTGCTAAAAAAAAGTATTTGACAAAATTCAGCATCCGGTATTGATTAAAAAAAAAATTTTTTAACTTAAACTGGGTATAGAGAAAATATATCCCACAAAATAAAGGCCATATGTGACAAGCCAATATCTAACATGATAACATGGTGAAAAGCTAGACAGTTTTCCTCCAAGATAAGAAGACAAAGATGCTCACGCTTACCAGTTTTACTTCACATAGTACTAGACATCTTAGCCAGAGAATTTAGGCAAGGAGAATAAATAAAAGACATTTAAATCAGAAAGAAAGAAGTATTGACAGAATTGTCTATGTTTGCAGATGACATAATACTATATATGGACTTCCCTGGTGGCTCAGACCTTAAAGAATGTGCCTACAGTGTAAGAGACCTGGGTTCGATCCCTAGGTTGGGAGGATCCACTAGAGAAAGGAATGGATACCCACTCCAGTGTTCTTACCTGGAGAATCCTGTGAAGAGAGGAACCTGTCAGGCTACAGTCTACATGGTCTCAAAGAGTCTGAGGTGACTGAGCAACTAACACTTTCACTTAATTCTGTATATATAGAAAATCCTAAAAACTCCACCAAAAACTGTTAGAATACACAAATTCAGGATACAAAATCTACATACAAAAATCATTTGCATGCCTATGCATAAATGATGAGCTATCAGAAGAGAAATCCTAAAACAAATCCACCTACTATTTGCAGTTGTATTAGAAAGAATAAAATACTTAGGAATAAATTTAATCAAGGAGATGGAAGATCTATACACTACTATAAAAGATGGATTAAAGAAAATGAGAAGATATTCCATGCTCATGAACTGAGTACATGCAATCAAACATACATCTCGCTAGAAAGTTGTTGCTAATCACAGGGAACAAATGTTTTAGTCAATTATTTTGTGCTTTTCTAAGTATGGGAAGATGCAGAAAATCATAAAAATTTCTCCTGAAAATATCTAACTATCTGAGAGACTGTTCTGTCAGTTTTCCCAGAGCACAGAGCACTTCCTTCCTCATCGTTGCCCTGAGTCTCTCCAAGGTGTACAGTAAGTCAGGGACTGCAGTGGCTAATAACTTCTGGTAGAACCAAGTGGTGAGTGACATTCTGTAGTTGGCATTTGTCAAAGGGTACAAACTTTCAGTTATAAGATGGATAAGGTCTGAGGGTTTAATATATATCACGGTTACTAGTTTAATNCCATGGAATTCTCCAGGTAGGAATACTTCAGTGGTTTGCCATTTCCTTCTCCAGGGGATCTTCCCCACCCATGGATCAAACTCTGGTCTCCTGCTTTGCAGGCAGATGCTTTACTGCCTGGTGAATTCTGCCAAATATTTGTAGAAGAATTAGTATGACACCTTCTTAAACTCTTCCAAAAAACAGAAGAGAAGGTAATATTTCAAACTCATTTTATGAGGCAAGCATTACCTTGATACCAATGCCATTAAGGACACTATAAGAAAAGAAAATTACAGATAAATATTCTTAATGAACATAGATGCAAGATTCCTTAAGAAAATATTAGCAAACTGAATTTAACAATACATTTAAAGGATCAGGCATCATGATTCAGTGGGATTTATGCCAGTGATGTAATGATGGTTCAACATCCACAAATCAATTAATGTGATACACCACGTTAGCAAAAAATAATAAGAAGCTTCATATGATCATCTCAATAGTGCTAAAAAAAAGTATTTGACAAAATTCAGCATCCGGTATTGATTAAAAAAAAATTTTTTTAACTTAAACTGGGTATAGAGAAAATATATCCCACAAAATAAAGGCCATATGTGACAAGCCAATATCTAACATGATAACATGGTGAAAAGCTAGACAGTTTTCCTCCAAGATAAGAAGACAAAGATGCTCACGCTTACCAGTTTTACTTCACATAGTACTAGACATCTTAGCCAGAGAATTTAGGCAAGGAGAATAAATAAAAGACATTTAAATCAGAAAGAAAGAAGTATTGACAGAATTGTCTATGTTTGCAGATGACATAATACTATATATGGACTTCCCTGGTGGCTCAGACCTTAAAGAATGTGCCTACAGTGTAAGAGACCTGGGTTCGATCCCTAGGTTGGGAGGATCCACTAGAGAAAGGAATGGATACCCACTCCAGTGTTCTTACCTGGAGAATCCTGTGAAGAGAGGAACCTGTCAGGCTACAGTCTACATGGTCTCAAAGAGTCTGAGGTGACTGAGCAACTAACACTTTCACTTAATTCTGTATATATAGAAAATCCTAAAAACTCCACCAAAAACTGTTAGAATACACAAATTCAGGATACAAAATCTACATACAAAAATCATTTGCATGCCTATGCATAAATGATGAGCTATCAGAAGAGAAATCCTAAAACAAATCCACCTACTATTTGCAGTTGTATTAGAAAGAATAAAATACTTAGGAATAAATTTAATCAAGGAGATGGAAGATCTATACACTACTATAAAAGATGGATTAAAGAAAATGAGAAGATATTCCATGCTCATGAACTGAGTACATGCAATCAAACATACATCTCGCTAGAAAGTTGTTGCTAATCACAGGGAACAAATGTTTTAGTCAATTATTTTGTGCTTTTCTAAGTATGGGAAGATGCAGAAAATCATAAAAATTTCTCCTGAAAATATCTAACTATCTGAGAGACTGTTCTGTCAGTTTTCCCAGAGCACAGAGCACTTCCTTCCTCATCGTTGCCCTGAGTCTCTCCAAGGTGTACAGTAAGTCAGGGACTGCAGTGGCTAATAACTTCTGGTAGAACCAAGTGGTGAGTGACATTCTGTAGTTGGCATTTGTCAAAGGGTACAAACTTTCAGTTATAAGATGGATAAGGTCTGAGGGTTTAATATATATCACGGTTACTAGTTTAATAACAGGATTATTCATAATTGAAATTTCCTAACAGATTAGAAGCTAAGTGTTCTTATACATATGCACAAAAGGTAAACATGTTTTCTGTGCGTTTGTAGCAGAAGTTTTATTACAGGGAAAAAGAAAAGAGAAGACTTCTGACATAGACATCAGAAGGGAAATGAAGAGTGACCCACTCGCTAGTCTTATCAAGTCTTATACATATATATGTATTGTATATACATATGTATATACATATACAAGTCTTATACATATTTCACACTACACTGTACACTTTAAAAATTGTACAGTCTTATTGATTAAGTATATATCAGTAAAGCTGGGGTAAGCAAAGAAAAGCCAGAGTAATTTAAGGCTTTCTACAGATTTTTACATATGTATGAATTTATAGTAAATGTTGATGGATTTTGCAGCAATTTAATTTTGTAATACACTAAATTGGCTGTGGTATGATGGTTCCATACCAATTTTTATGCAGGATTTTCTCCTACACTCATGGAGTTGTAAGAATATTCCTTACAGAAAGAGCTGTTACTTACCAATACTTTTACTATTCAACCTCCACATGGTCATCTGAACATTTTTTCTAGAGTGCAAATCCGATCATTGCAGAATAAATGTAGAACAGATCAAATCCAGAGGTGATTATCAGCTGTATTGTTTTCAGTTCTTACCTCTTGTGTAGCTACACTAAGATCCCTGCATGCTTCTGTGCTTAGTTGCTTCAATCATGTCTGAATCTTTATGATCCTATGAACTGTGGCTCACCAGGTTCCTCTGCCCATGGGATTCTCCGGGCAAGAATACTGGAATGGGTTGCCATGCCCTTCTCTAGGGGATCTTCCTGACCTAAGATTGAACACTTGTCTCCTGAGTCTCCTGCATTGCAGGCAAATTCTTTACTGTTGACCCATCAGGGAATCCCCACAGAAGGTTTACCATTTCCATATTATCTGAAAAAAAAAAAAAAACAACATTTTTTCTACAAATATTTTTGCCTTGTTTGAGAGTTATGAAAATTTGGGCATTAGGAATAAATCAAAGAATAGAAGCAAAACTAAAACAAGCAAAATTAGATTACTTTTATGAGTAGCAATACTCCTATAGCAAAAAAGAAAAACTGCATCCTTTCTAATTCAGTTTTTGTTTATTAACATGATTGATTAATAAATCTTTTGGCTTTAATATTTCAAATAATCTTCATTTTCACTAAAGGACAAAGATGACAAATTCTTCTCAGCAATGAATCTAGGAGTGATAGAAAGTCATGAATCAATTATTTTAGTCCCATCTCTCTTGCTGAGTTGGTCTGTGACCTTCAAACATTTTTTTCAATGACCTGATTTATCCACTTATAAAACAGAAAATTGTTTCTTTTACAGTCACTGAATTTTAGATTTTGTTACGTTATACAAACATTTTAAAGCATCTTTATGGAAAGCATTTTTTTAAGACACTCAATTCAAAGGAAAGTTGGGTCCTATGTAAACTTGGGCTCTGTTCTTTTTTCTGAGCAACATTAATAACAAGATGTGAATTGATTCCTATCACTGCTTTTCCATATGATTCATTTCTTCACTCCCTTTTAAAAATGACTACTCTCAACAGCTTATCTTATGCCATCCCCCATATGCACCTCAAGAAATGAGCAGTTTTCTCTTGGCATTGTATCTTCAATAAAACTATGACAGTGTCTGCTATGTTAGGGAATTCACTGATAAGTATAAATATTAGTGGAGTCCTTTGCTTAACCTTCACTGTTTTTCCAAGAACATTTATCTGAGAATTGTAGACTGAGAACTCAATACTTATTTGATGAATTGAATTACATTTAGATTAATGGATTTAAATACTAGAAACTTCGAATTAATATGAAGACAGCTTCTTTCTCTTAAATCTCCTCAGTTTGCTGGTGAAGCAAACAAGTTTATTTGATATTCACAAACACTTCATTCTGCTGATTGTACATCACCCAAGTCATCACAAATACAAATCCTCTCAGATTTAATGATGTCTGTGAATAGAAGATGGAACATGTAGGACAGGGTAAGGAGAGCCATTTACCCTCAAAATTGAAAGCCATGAAAATAAAGAGAAAGGAATCTTCAGTTCAGTTCAGTTGCTCAGTCATGTATAACTCTTTGCAACCCCATGGCCTCCCTGTCCATCACCAACTCCCGGAGTTCACTCAAACTCACTTCCATCGAGTCGGTGATGCCATCCAACAAACTCATCCTCTGTCATCCCCTGTCCTCCCAGCTTCAATCTTTCCTAGCATCAGGTCTTTTCAAATGAGTCAGTTCTTCACACCAGGTGGCCAAATTTTTGGAGTTTTAGCTTCAGCCTGTCCTTCCAATGAATATTCAGGACTGATTTCCTTTAGGATGGACTGGATGAATCTCCTTGCAGTCCAAGGGACTCTCAAGAATCATCTCCAACTCCACAGTTAAAAAGCATCAATTCTTCAGCTCTCTGCTTTCTTTATAGTCCAACTCTCACATCTGTACATGACTACTGGAAAAACCATCACTTTAACTAGATGGACCTTTGTGGGCAATGTCTCTAGTTTTTAATATGCTAAGTTGGTGATAACTTTTCTTCTAAGGAGCAAGCGTTTTTTAATTTCATGACTGCAGTCAGCATCTGCAGTGATTTTGGAGCCCAAGAAAATAAAGTCTGTCATGTTTCCACTGTTTCCCCATCTATTTGCCATGAAATAATGGGCCCAGATGCCATGATCTTAGTTTTCTGGATGTTGAGTTTTAAGCCAACTTTTTCACTCTCTTCTTTGACTTTCATCAAGGGGCTCTTCAGTTCTTCACTTTCTGCCATAAGTGTAGTATCACCTGCATATTTGAGGTTATTGATATTTCTCTTGGAAATCTTGATGCCAGCTTGTGCTTCATCCAGCCCAGTGTTTCTCATGATGTACTCTGCATATAAGTTAAATAAGCAGGGTGACAATATACAGCCTTGATGTACTCATTTCCCTATTTGGAACCAGTCTGTTGTTCCATGTTCAGTTCCAATTGTTGCTTCCTGATCTGCATACAGTTTTCTGATATTCCCATCTCTTTAAGAATTTTCCAGTTTGTTGTGGTCCACATAGTCAAAGACTATAGTCAAAGACTTCCCTGGTGGCTCAGAAGGTAAAGCGTCTGCCTACAATGTGGGAGACCCGGGTTCGATCCCTGGGTGGGGAAGATCCTCTGGAGAAGGAAATGGCAACCCACTTCAGTATTCATTCTTGCCTGGAAAATCCCATGGAAGGAGCCTGGGAGGCTACAGTCCATGGGGTCGCAAAGAGTGAGACACAACTGAGCGATTTTACTTCTTCACTTCACATAGTCAAAGGCTTTGGCATAGTCAACAAAGCAGAAATAGATGTTTTTCTGGGTCTCTCTTGCTTTTTTGATGATCCAGCAGATGTTGGTAGTTTGGTGTCTGGTTCCTCTGCCTTTTCTAAATCTAGCTTGAACACCTGGATGTTCATAGTTCATGTACTGTTGAAACCTGCCTTGGAGAATTTTGAGTATTACTTTGCCAGCATGTGAGATGAGGGCAATTGTGCGGTAGTTTGAGCATTCTTTGGCTTTGCCTTCCATTGGGATTGGAATGAAAACTGACCTTTTCCAGTCCTGTCGCCACTGCTGAGTTTTCTAAATTTGCTGGCCTATTGGCGTTTCCTAAAACAGAAACCAACTATCATATTTATAGTGATTTTTTGATTTCTTAAATCAGTATTTCTCAAAGTGCAGAATCTGTAACATCACCATAAGCCCCTCTCCCCAGTGCTATTGAACCAGCCACTGAGAGGAAAATCCAGAAATGTGTGTCTGAAGCCCATTAGGTAGCTCTGATGTAATTGAAGTTTAAGAATCTTTGTTCTAAATCATACAAGTAACCAGTTAAGAGAGTTAGGACTTGAACCGAGACATCCAAGGTCAGGAATTTAAACAAATAGAGTAAAAAATATACTATAAAATGTTGCAAGCCAACTAACCTTGTGCTTTTTAAGTAATACCCCCTCCTTTAATTGTTCCTGAAGCTGTTTATCTTAGAAAGACCATTTAGAAAAGCATAATACTCTAGTCACCATGCATGTGTGCATGCTAAGTCTCTCTGAGACTCCATGGACTATAGCCCATCAGGCTCCTCTGTCCCTGGGATTCTCCAGGCAGGAATACTGAAATGGGTTGCCGTGTACTCCTCCAAGGGATGTTCCTGACACAGGGATCGAACCCACATCTCCTGCAGCTCCTGCATTGCAGGAGAATTCTTTACCTCTGAACCACCTTAGAAACCCTCTAGTCACTATACTCCCTGTGTCACTGGCATACTAGTCATTTCCCAGAATAAATTATTGACCCCATTTCTCATGGCTCGCTATATCCAAACCCATGCTATAGCCTCACTATGGACACAGAGTACTTCTCTGCCCCTTGACTGTTGCCTTAGCCACATGACTTACTTTCTTTGCTAAGATAAATGCAAAAGCATACTATTTGTGAGCATAGGCCTTAGGAGACATGTATGGCTTTTCTTGACCTTTCCTGCTTATGCCTGTCTTGTGAGACCATGTTCAGTTAGCCTGTTGGTCAAATTAGACGCAGGAAGCTGGTTGCTCTGCTGACCTCCTGACAGTGAATAAGCATAGCCAGGATACCTGCCCAGTGTGAAGCAGAACCGGGTCAGCCAAGCTTCAACCAACCCAGAGATCTGAGTGTTATATCCTACTGGGATTTCATAATTATTATGCAGAAAATGCTATCCAATAAGTCCAGTAGAGAAATTAGAGGGATAATGGTTTTCCAAATGCCTCTGAGCTCTAGCCTTTAATAATTTGTGAAATACTCTTTAAGTGGTGAATTTAGATATTCTAGTAGAAGGTAAATAAAATAACCATCTTGTAAGAAAAGTATATAATGATACATCAAACTCCACAGTTAATTGTCAAAACATGTTTTTAAATTGTCTATGTTTCCAAGACTAAAAAAATACTTCTTTCTAATTCAGGTGAATCAGAAAGTCTGAAAGTGTATACTGGGACCTTTTAAGATGAAAAATATATGTACACTAGTGACTGTAATAGAAAATGTTAGCATTGACCTCTACAATCACTGAGTCCAGATATAGAATTTCATGGAATATGCTCAACACAATCAGTAGATTACTGTATCAGTAACATAGCATCAGTATAATAACATTGTTATGCTAGCAAGTTCTCTAGTTCAGCACTTGTTAGTTTCCCTGAACATGACAACTGTAATTTGCTGCTTGTATTTAAATCAAATAAATTTCTTGTACTTTCATGTAGAAGGATGAGTAAGAAAAGATTTTCCTAGCTTTGTGGCTCTAGGGTTTTTAGTTTATAATGAAAATATTTTAAAATAAGGTAGCGTCTACGATTTTCTGGAATTTGACTACTTTGCTTCTCTTCCTTATTATTGCCTTCATTTATTGAGGTTATTATACAATTATTCTTCGTTGCTCAGTTACTGTGTATAATGCATTGTATGATTACCTAATGTTACATCAATTTTACATTCCTGGCATAAATTACATATAGTTACAATGTGTTGAAGTTTTTAATTCTTTACTGAATTCAAATTTACAGTATTATATTGAGAAATTTAATGTTTAGACTTCTAAGCATTCAGTTCAGTTCAGTCGCTCAGTCATGTCCGACTCTTTGTGACCCCATGAATCACAGCACGCCAGGCCTCTATCACCAACTCCTGGAGTTCACTCNTAAGGGTGTTGTCATCTGCTTATCTGAGGTTATTGATATTTCTCCCGGCAATCTTGATTCCAGTTTGTGTTTCTTCCAGTCCAGCATTTCTCATGATATACTCTGCATAGAAGTTAAATAAGCAGGGTGACAATATACAACTTTGACGCACTCCTTTCCCTATTTAGAACCAGTCTTTTGTTCCATGTCCAGTTCTAACTGTTGCTTCCTGACCTGCATACAGATATAACTGGGTTCAAATACCTTGCTGTCTTACCCGCAGCTTGCCATTTTACCATTTTACAAGCAATGGAGATAACCATTTTATGTTGTTGTGAGACTTAAATGATATATAAAAATTGAATTATAATGAAAAGGATCATGTTATCTCTGTTTCTCGAATATACTTGTACTTCTCCAGCTTTAGGTCTTTTCTCACTCTTTTTCTTCTGCCTGGAAGACCTTTTAAATTAAGTCATTTCTCAAAATATTCTCTCTGTGAAAAACGTTTTAAGCTATCAAAATTCAAACCATCCTTCAAGTTCCAACTTATATTTCACTCCCTGTGTGACTCCATGACCCATCTCTTCCCTGAGGAATAAGCCTGTCTTCTGAATCCACAGGTATTATTCTTAACACTTAACCATAGTTTGACTTATATGAAATGGATGGGCATATGAAGGGCCAAGACCACAGATTTTGTCCGTTTGTCATCCTTGTTCTCCCCACCAGAGCCTTGCACAGTAATTAGTTTAGAATAGTTACTCCATAGAGGTACTGGGGTTTCCCTTGTGGCTCAGACTGTAAAGAATTTGCCTGCAATGCAGGAGACCGAGGTTTGATCACAGAAAGCACCCTGGAGAAAGGAATGGCTACCCACTCCAGTATTCTTGCCTGGAGAATTCCATGGACAGGGGATCCTGTTGGGCTATAGTTCATGCGGTTGTGAAGAGCCGGACGTGACTGAGTGACTGTCACTGATTCAGAGATTTATTGAAGTGAGTTGTTTAGATTTAAACTATTAGAAGTTTGATATTCTATGCAGAAACACGCAAATTAGGATGTTCTTATCCCCTGCAGAGACTGTAGCTGACAGAATCAATTTTTGAATGACAGCTTTTTACTCTACTGTCTCTCTTATTTTGTGCACTTAAATAGTACAGAGGAACCTTGTCTACATTATGTTGTTATGTATCTTTATTGCTTTTTACAGTCTATGTAGACAGAAAAGGGCAAATCAACAGTAAGGCCTTTCAGACAAAATAAGGTCTAAGCTTGTCATGACCTACTCATTCAATCATTATTCTGAGTATTTCACAGACTCATCCTGCCGTTTACAAAATGTGGTTATGCAGTCTATTGTCTTCATAATATCATTTTATTTACAATATTTGCTGAACAGTGTTACTAATTAAATGTGTGTGTGTGTGTGTGTGTGTGTGTGTGCATAGGTATAAATATGATAATTTCTCTTTTTGTTAAATGTAAGTATCATAATAATTTTGGAGTGTTTGCATATAAAGTGAAAGAAAGTGAAAGTCAGTTAGTCGCATCTGACTCTTTGCAACCCGACGGACTATACATTCTGTGGAATTCTCTAGGCCAGAATACTGGAGTGGTAGCCTTTCCTTTCTCCAGAGGATCTTCCCAACTCAGGGGTTGAACCAGGTCTCCCACATTGCAGGTGGATTCTTTACCAGCTGAGCCACAAGGGTTTGCTATAAGACCCATAATATTTAGTAGGACTTTAAATCTGCTTAACATTGTAAGGTTTCTGTGCCTGGAAATCAAACAGCAACCTGCTTAAACATCTATAGAGAAAATCATCCAAGAGATAGCCACTATTAAGTAGCCTTTGAGACAGATGGATAGCATCTGCCACACACCGATCTTTATGTTTTCAGTCCCATTTCTCAGTATTTCCTCAGATGAACACATAGCGCATGTAAACTACTATCTTGACTGCCAGTTCTCCTGCTTTCAAACCTTTAAATACACCACCCATCAGGACTGTCAAAAAATAAAAATTCTATGGTCCAGTTTAATTGCTGCCTCTTGAATCCCTCAACATTTAAAATAATTTTGGTCCTCTGCCTGTATCTCTTTAAACCACCCTTCTTAATAATAGAAAAGGGATAAGCATGTTAAAAAAGATTTTCTTACTTAATACTTACATTGACCCAAAAAGAAAATAATAATATTCCATTTGCCTGGCAGGCTACAGTCCATGGGGTAGCAAAGAGTCGGACGTGACTGAGTGACTGAGCACACAATATTCTATTTATTTATACTAAAAAAAATATGAGGACCAGAAAGGTCAAAATAACTTGCCCAGTGGCACCTAACTTGAAATTGGCAGAGGTGGGATCCAAGCCTAAAAATTGTTACACTGCTCTACTGACATCCTTAAAGTGACTTCTATTGTGATCTGTATGTTTTATCCCTGCTACTAGACTCTGTATTGTTCTGCGGCAAAACTTGTGTAAGTGGTTCTTTATATATAAGTAATTTGTATTTTTCATTTGTAAGTAAATACTGTATGCTCTCCATACCAAATTATAACCCTATTAAGATTTCCTGTTGGCTCTCACAGGCTGCAAAGGGAAATAGGGACAAACAAAAGGAAATATTCATTAACTAAAACTTTGGATCACAGAAAGAACACCTAGTCTCCCATAGTTTCTAAAGGAAAGCCTAATTATTGCTATTCATTTCTTACCTTAAGTGTATATTAGCATAGTTAGAAATTTCATTTTCAAAAAAATATTAAAAAGAGCAGAAAATAACTCTAAAAATTGATTTAGAACATGCTAACTCAATATTGCTAAAACAAAACTTTACTCAAATGGGTGCAGATATTAAACAATTTAAATATGCATATTCACTATATTCTATAAATATTCAAATCATATGATAATGTTAGGTAGAGCATTTTAATTTGAAGAATTAAAATTGGGAAACCAGAGTTATAGTAACAGTAGAAGCATATTACTCACTATAGGCTAAGTTGTTAATTTTTTTACACCATATATATTGGCATAAATAATTCAGAGAATGTTTTATTCAAGGACATAATACATAAACAATAAAAATATGAAAAGGTACGTAGAAAAGAAGAGCCAGTGCTAACAGAAAAAAAATTGGTATTATAAAGTATCAATTGAATATCCTGGTATTTTCTGCAAAAATCAAAATAAGAATATAATAAACTCTTAGATTTTTATCACAAAATGGTACTAATTGTGGCTTTAAGAAGGATACGGGTTTTACTAAAATGAAATTTAAAATATATTTTATTTGGCATGTAATATCTATTTTTGAGAGTAGAAATTCTCAACCACAAATTTGTAACAAATATGAAATCTGATTTATTTAAATATTTAATGATTTCTGTGAAATCATTTAAAATAACTCAGTGGAGGCTTCTATGAGAAATATGAACTGAGAGGAAGAGACTAATCCATTTCAAATATGTAAACATACATCATATAATTTGAATCAAATTAAAACTTATAATGTATAGAAAGAGAAGCCCCTTAGATAATTATATCTAAATCTTATATTTCTCATTTTAATTTTTATTAGATGTTTCCTAATTTATGGTTAACTAATTCTTCTACATCTTTTACTCTAACCATCATCTTATAATACAACCATACGGAAATATTTGAAGTTCTTTCAATATGCTTGTTATTTCTTGCCTTTCTGCTCTTTTACATTCTTGTTTTTTTAATAGAAAAAATGTCTATTCTCCATATCCTATAGGATATTAATCAGAATCTCTTTGAAAAATCTCTTTAATCCACAGATAAAAGATCAGTTTGTTTCTCCTGTTTACACATTTTAATAATTGTTAAAATAATTNTTTACATTCTTGTTTTTTTAATAGAAAAAATGTCTATTCTCCATATCCTATAGGATATTAATCAGAATCTCTTTGAAAAATCTCTTTAATCCACAGATAAAAGATCAGTTTGTTTCTCCTGTTTACACATTTTAATAATTGTTAAAATAATTCCTATGTATTGGTTTCTCTGAAAAGATCTGTAAACTCAAGGGCATGGGATATATTTTGTTCACTTTAAATTAATATTTTATATATAGGATTTATTAATAATTCCATGTTGAATAAATGATCCATTTAAACCATCAGAAATTGGATAAGCGATGCAATGCATCATTACAAAAGAGTAGATATAATGTTAATCTTTGAAGTAAAATATTAGGTAAAACCAAATCATTCATAAAAATAGTTATAAGGCAGATTTTTCACACTAAAACTTAAAAGAGTGATTCTACTTGTAGGAATTGCCCAGGCCACACCAGGGTGTGGTGGTGGTGTCGTGTAGTCGCTAAATCATGTCTGACCCTTTTGTGATCCAGTGGAGCTGGGCTCCTCTGTCCGTGAAATTTCCCAGGCAAGAACAGTGAAGTGGGTTGCCATTTCCATCTCCAGGAGATCTTCCCAACCCAGGGAACCTTGGCAGGCAGATTCTTTACCACTGAACCACCTGGGAAGCATACTCTACCAGATAAGAGAAAATGATCAATACATTTTGCTGATTATACATTCTAATCATCCACCCAATAAAGAATTTCTTTCTTTCTTTTTTAGTTTTTCAGAACAGTTCAGTTCAGTTGCTCAGTCATGTCCAACTCTTTGCAAATCCATTGACTGCAGCACGACAGGTTTCCCTGTCCATCACCAGCTCCCGGAGCCTGCTCAAACTCATCTCCATAGAGTCGATGATGCTATCCAACCATCTCGTTCTTGTCATCCCCTTCTCCTCCTGCCTTCAATCTTTCCTAGCATCAAGGTCTTTTCCAATGAATCAGTTCTTCGCATCAGCTGTCCAAAGTATTGGAGCTTCAGCTTCAACNCTCCATAGAGTCGATGATGCTATCCAACCATCTCGTTCTTGTCATCCCCTTCTCCTCCTGCCTTCAATCTTTCCTAGCATCAAGGTCTTTTCCAATGAATCAGTTCTTCGCATCAGCTGTCCAAAGTATTGGAGCTTCAGCTTCAACATCAGTCCTTCCAATGAATATTCAGGACTGATTTCCCTTAGGATGGACTGGTTTGATCTCCTTGCAACCCTAACTAATTAGAATGTTGGCACTGTACTCAAGTTGTTAAAGAATGATTTGTGTAGAATTTCCAGATACTCTCCAAGAGGAAAACACATTGGGAAATTCCAAAGGCTTATACAAGACAGACTTTTAAAAGCAAGCAGCAACTTCTGTCTCCTCAAGTTCTTGCCTATAAACATTGTAAGGAAGGCAAAACAACAGAAATAAAATGAGTGGATTGATGGAGAAATAAGTTTGTTCATGTTGCTTGAAAATGCTTAATTCATCTGTTTAGTTATTCCCTTTGCTTGCTATTATCTTTAGAAGCATTTCTCTTCTAAGAAATAACCCTTTTACTTATAGTTTGTGATCATCCTTTTCAAGGATCTGCATTTGTCCAAGTTGGCACAAAGTTCTAGTGCATTTAGAACAGTTGATTTTACTTCTCTTTTTCTCCATGGGGTATCTTGATGATTAGGGATTGTTGATTAACTGCCTTGAATGTGTCAAATATTTTTTNAATGATGCTAAAGCTGAAACTCCAGTACTTTGGCCACCTCATGCAAAGAGTTGACTTATTGGAAAAGACCCTGATGCTGGGAGGGATTGGGGGCAGGAGAAGGGGACGACAGAGGATGAGATGGCTGGATGGCATCACCAACTCAATGGACGTGAGTTTGGGTGAACTCTGGATGTTGGTGATGGTCAGGGAGGCCTGGCGTGCTGCAATTCATGCGGTCACAAAGAGTAGGACACAACTGAGCGACTGAACTGAACTGAACTAAAAGCTTATTTTACTTATTCCCCTCAAATAGATTTTTTTTAATATTTATAGCTACCAACACCTAGGAAATGGCAGTATTATCTTCTGCAGGTTTTTTCACCAACTTTATAAAGTATTCAAAGCATACCCTAAGCTATCTAATTAATAGGATTTAAAGACATCTTAACTTATTCATGTGTTCTAATCAACAGATGCTTATAAATATATAATCAAGGGTAATAAAATCCTGTTTAGTCTTAATATGATTGTGAAAATGCCTTAAAAAGAGTCACCATTTGTTTGCCACTTCCAAACGTGATCCAAAACACTTGACAGACTAAACTTTCCTCTTCTCCATGCCCTTCTCTTACTTCTGTATCCTATCCAACATCAGAGGAGAAAGCGAGTGTTTTGTCTGTTACCTTAAAGTCAAGCTGTTAACAGTTCTGTGTGCCTGGTCCCTCAGCTGTGAACTATCCTAAGGCAGTTTGAGAAACAGAAGTAACAAATGAACAGGGAGGAGAGTTAGGTACTATACTAAGAATTTTCACATATGTTTCACTGCTGCAGTGACAATGCTCTGAAAATCAAGACAGTTCTGAAAACAGGTTGCAGAGCATCCATTTGCTTCCCCAAAATGTAATGACTAAAATTTTTATAGGAACTTGTTTAATATTTGGAGGAAGGCTTTTCTAGTCCATAATGAATGCCTATAACTGAGGATCAAATCTAGAGATTAAGGATCCACACAGAATGTTTTACTACAAATAAAATTCCCTGTTACTGGAATGAATAATCTGTATTTATTTATACCTTGCTCATGAACATTTTGAAAGCTACAAATTCAGCAGTGACATATGGTACATCCAAAAGGCCTAAAAAGTCCAAAATTTTTTGACAGAGATGTTCTTTGGCTTTTTCTCACTATTCATGTTACTAAATACTGCTGTGATAAGACTATTTTTATGGAATCTCAAAATAAAGACCTAATATAATACTACACTGGCTAGAAGTTTCTATAATACTATAATCTGTCTACTACATCTAGACATGATTCCAATGAAAAGGTATATGATATAAATATATACTTGCATCCCTCAATTTTAACTAAATTTAAATTCCAGACTTCTTTGCTGGAGTTTGAAACTTCTACTTACTGCCCTGGTTCCTCTCTGTAAATGCATCCTAGCAACAGTGATTTTGAGATAGCTATTCCATTGAGATCTCGGATTATCAGAGGGTCAAATCTAAACTGCTATTACTGTTATTAATCTTCCTTTCTTGGTGACAGCATTCCTTCTGGCAGTCTCTGAGTGTTACAGAGGCATTGTAGTTCAATCACCCAAAGGGAGTTTCAACTTTTAAAATATATCCTTTTAGTGCAGTGGAAGAATGTACTGTAATTTAGGGGAAAGGAAGGCAAGCCATTTTCTAAAAGGTCATTTCAAATGGAAATGATAGTAAAAGTATGAAATCTTTATTTCAGCTCTAAGAAACATCTTTATTTTTTATGGCTACAGTTTCACAACGTTACCAATATCCTTTTTTATTCACTTGACAAGCATTCAGATGGTAAAGAATCTGCCTGCAGTGTGGGAGACCTGGGTTTGATCCCTGGGTCAAGAAGATCTCTGGAGAAAGAAATGGCAACCCACTCCAGTATTCCTGCCTGGGAAATTCCATGTACCAAAGAGTCTGGTGGGCAAAAATCCATGGGGTTATGATGCTGCTGCTGCTGCTGCTAAGTCACGTCAGTCGTGTTCGAGTCTGCGCGACCCCATAGACAGAAGCCCACCAGGCTCCTCTGTCCCTGGAATTCTCCAGGCAAGAACACTGAAGTGACTGCCATTTCCTTCTCCAATGCATGAAAGTGAAATGTGAAAGTGAAGTCGTTCAGTCGTGTCCGACTTTTAGCGGGGTTATGATGAGTCAGACACAACTGAGTGACTAACACTTTCAATTTCAAGAAAAAAAACTTTATTATTTGTGGCTACAGTGTTGCAACATTACCAATACCTTTTTGTATCCATTTGACAAGTTTTAGTAAAATTATGAAAAGCAGCAAATCATCTTGGAATTTTAGAAAACATACTATATTGGATAAGGACACAACTTCTCCTCAATATGGTTCCTAGTCTCCTCCTTCTCCTATTTCTTGCTGTTCAGTTGCTTATTTTATTTCAAAGTGACTTTCATGGAATTAGAGCATATTGAACTGGAAAGGAATATTAAGAGCATCATGCTGCTGATAAGGAAATCAAAGCATAGAGACTCGAGTGATTTAGCCAAAAGCAGACAGAGAAGTAGTAGAAGTGCCTGGTTTTCTTCTGGGTTTTGCTGCTTTATATCATTAAATGATATATGTGCTGCTGCTAAGTCACTTCAGTCATGTCCGACTCCATGCGACCCCATAGACTGCAGCCCACCAGGCTCCTCCATCCCTGGGATTCTCTAGGCAAGAATACTGGAGTGAGTTGCCATTTCCTTCTCCAAATGACATGTATGCCTGTGATCAAAATAACTTCTGGATTTTAAACAACAATAAAACTGCTTTTATGTGACTAACAAAAGTACCCAATCATGCTCAAGCCATTTGATTTCCTCAGTGTTATGCAACTTTCCTAAATTATACACTTAATCCTATGTCCTTGGTAGTTTTTTAAATGTTTTTAAAAAACATTTATAAAAAACATAAATGTTTTTCAGCATTCTTTACTCAATGTCATTCTGGAATGTCAAAAAGCTGGCAATTATTGGATTTTTGGCATCATGAACAAATGAATCAATGTTTTCTTTATCTCTCTCTTGTTTGGGAAAGAACAGAGAGATTTAGTGATACACAAGCTTCCCTGGTGGTTCAGATGGTAAAGAAATCTGCCTGCAGTGTAGAAGACCTGGATTCAATCCCTTAGTCAGGAAGATCCCCTGGAGAAGGAAATGGCTGCTGCTGCTGCTGCTGCTAAGTCGCTTTAGTCATGTCCGACTCTGTGCGACCCCATAGATGGCTACCCACTCCAGAATTCTTGCCTAAAGAATTCCATGGATGGAGGAACATGGCAGGCTACAGTCAATGGGACTGCAAAGAGTGGTACATGATAGAACACTCTAAGAAACAATAACTTGGAAAAATTCTGTTATTATCATACTATAATTATTATTATTTATATTAATTTTTGATCAGTAAATAAATGTGTGGAACCAACATCATCCCTTGTTGATATTATTTTTAAAACAGGAGTAATAATATCACTTTCTTTAACCAAATTTTTGAAGATAAATTTTAACAAATTGTAAATACATCTACATTCTTAAAGCCAATATTCTGAAGTTAGAAATAATAATTTCACATAATTCAACATTTTTTCTATTATTTTCCTTTGAAAAGACTTTGTTTTGATACTTATTTCATATGTCAGGCAAAATACTAATGAGTGACAGGATCCAAAATTGAATAGAATATGGTTCTACTCTCAAAAGAGGTTTCATCTATATGTCTAAATAAGAGACATTTAAACAAATAAATGGCAACCCACTCCAGTACTCTTGCCTGGAAAATCCCATGGGGAGGAGACTGGTAGGCTGCAGTCCATGGGGTCACGAAAAGTTGGACATGACTGGGCAATTTCACTTTCACTTTTTCACTTTAATGCATTGGAGAAGGAAATGGCAACCCACTCTAGTGTTCTTGCCTGGAGAATCCCAGGGATGGGGGAGCCTGGTGAGCTGCCATCTATGGGGTCGCACAGAGTCGGACATAACTGCAGCAGCAGCAACAAATAAAAGTAAAGTGTTAAATTGGGGATGATATGAATACAGAATGCTACAAAAAAATGTGTTATAATAATACAAATAAAATAATGTGACTGTAGTGTGGGATACATAAAGTTTTGTAGATGGAACACTCCAAAAATATTTATAATAGCTTATATACTCTCAATACTTTCTATATGTCACATACAATGCTAGGCATTTAGCAAATAGTATTTCCTAATAAGAATAATAATCCCCATTTTGAAAAAAAGGGAAACTAAAGACTATATAATCAGGCTCACATCACAAGGCTATAGAACTTATCCAAGAACATGCAACATAAATGACAGAAGTAAGATTGAAGTGAGTAGAGCCTTATTCAAAATTCTGCATATACAAATATATTTGGTGAAAAAGACATAGCTTTTTCAGAGCTAGTTTGTAGATGTTCATTGAATTTTACATTAGAAAATTTGAAATTTATTTAGTAGTCAAATACTGCATACAATATCATTTACTTGTTATGTGATCAACTAAAAATTCTAATTTTGCAGCTCCAACATTACCTTACAGAATACTCTGTATTCCAACTCAAAATTTTAAAGCAAGAAATATTATCAAAGATATGACACTAAAAAAATACATTCAACTAAAACTTTTTTATAATACAGTTTCATTTTGTCATGTTTCCTGGCAATGTTTCTTTTTTTAACAAAATAAAGTGACATCACCTCACTATTATTTTTATTTAAATTTTAATCAAAATTAACTGAGATTATTTTAATAATCCAGTGGTACAAGGAGTCTCATAGAAAAGCAATAATTCACTACTCTAGCATGTATTTTTACCAGTCTTGCTCCACAGAGGTAACCAATAAAGCTAAGTCACAATTTTATTCTATTACATCTTAATTTATGAATGTAGTCTTTGTCTCTTAATTTTATGCTAAAAGGAAAGAGTTTAGTTTACTTGTACTATCATCCTATCTTTTTAAGTCCAGTTTTTATGTCACTATTTTAAATTTCTTGTCATTTCAAATAACATACCTACACCCTGATTTATTTTTCATTACCCATAGACTCCCCATGTGCCTCCCTATCCACAGATACCCAAATAGCTCTCTATTTAGCAAGCAACCCCAGAAACCCTTCCCAAGGTCTGTCTCTTATACATCCCTATTACGTTTTTAGAGTGATTAACATGTATATTCTACTTGGAAACCATATCCATCTTTCAAGATTTGACTATAGATTGATTCCAAAATTGACAACCGAAATCACATCATTTACATTTTATGGTAATATAATTTTTTTCTACTAAAAAGTGAAAATTTGTGCTAGAATTATGTTTCTTCTCTTTGAATCCAACATCATAATTCCTATACATCTCTGTTCTTCCTGCCAAATTTCAAAGGATTCTTCTGATTTATGCTAGCAGCCCTGAATTAATTTGTATTCCCCCAAGCTAGCTCTAGGGTATTCCAAATGACTATGAAGAGAGAAAAAATAATAACTTACTTTTTGAAGACTTTCAATTACACCACCTGTTCTATTATTACATGTTACCATCATTATCTGGCTCATTGTCTTCTCTGAGTCCAGAGCCTCACTGATGTTCAGTAAATCAAACTGACTCTCCAGTCTTCAGTTCACCATAGGCATAGTCCATCTTTTACCTTTCTCTGCTATGTATCAATCAACATTTCTTCCATCTTTATTACGTCTACTAATGTGTCAACTTGAAATCTTTGGTTTATTATGTCTCTCACTACTGCCGTTAATTTTCTTATCTTTCTTTTATTTTAAAGCAAGAGGAATGATATGCATACCACATTTCACTATCATGAGTCAGGAGAAGTACTAAATTTGGTATTAATTGACGACATCTTTCCAGATTTTGCTCTTTTTGTTTAAAGCTTCCACACTCTTTGCTTATCCTATAGTTGAAACTTCCTGAAATGACTAATCCAAGCAATGTCAGGACTGATTCAGATAGTATTGCTATAAAAAAATAAGGATACCAAGAAATGCTTATAGTTTTCCAATGGTTTTAATGAGAAGGCATACTCTCCCCCACTCTTCTTTCTCTACTTTCTCTACTTTCTCTACAGTCTATCAGAGGAAGTCACGTGAGTCCTAACGGTTTGAAATTTGTCTCCATTTAAAATAGACTTTTTTTTTAAGAAAAGTTCTAAGCTGACTGGATAAAGGAGCAAAAGAGACAAAGAGTAACCATATCCCTCTACCCCTACAGAGGCACAACCTCCCCCATAATCAGTATTCCCCCAAGAGTGGTACATATGTTACAGTCAATAGACCTACATTGTCACAACACAGTTGCCCAAAATTTATGTTATGGTTCACTCTTGATGTATCTTTTATGGATTTAGATAAATATCTAATGACATATATCCATTATAGTATCATGCAGGGTATTTCATTGTCCTGAAAATACTCCATGCTTCACCTATTCATTCCTCCACCTACCCCTAAATCTTAGCAATCACTGATTTTTTTATTGTCTTCGTTTTGTCTTTCTCATAACATCATATTGTTTCAATAATACAGTAGATTATCTTTTTAGATGTATTCTTTTACTTATTAATATGCATTTAAGACTTCTTCTTAAATATCTTTGCATGGCTTGATAGCAATGCTGAAAATATTCCCTTATGTGGGTGTACCAGTTTACCCATTCTCCTACTGAAGGACATCTTGATTGCTTTCAATTTTTGGCAATTATAAATAAAGCTCCTATAAATAACTGTCTCAAGGTTTGCAACATTTGTACTTTTTCTTTGACATAAATCTATAACGTACGAACATTTATTTATGATGAAAAATACATCCAGACTCTGAAATTACAAACCAATAATGCTGAAATATATTTATTTGAAAAGTACAGACTTGAAATATCCTACTTAGGCAAATATACATATTTTAAACCTCTAGGTATTTTCATGACCTCCTTCAGTTATCAAGTGAAATTTTGGCAATTCTCTCAAGGAATGTCTGGCATGAATTCAAAATGGCATATATAAACCCCTTTGGTACCACTGGAAAATTGTCAAAGAGGTTCTCCTCTGTTAAAAAGACCAGATTCATCTA
>SJYV01049762.1:450763-466316 GCA_006410875.1 Neotragus pygmaeus | reverse complement strand
GTCTCCTTGAGCGCAGTTTGTTAACTATTCAGCCATTTGATCAATGTTTCAGCTATATACTGACAATTCCGTTTCACATTTTCATCTATCATCTTTGGTCAATTTCTTCTGGGTTTTAAGACCGTCACATACAATCACTTAACCAAGTGGGGCATTGCAGCTCCCCAGTTGTGTGTTTGGAAAAAAAAAAAAAAGCGATTCAGTTTATCACATTACTTTTGTGTCTATAGAATTTGTATAACTTTTCATTTGCTTCTTCAGGATAGAAGATAATTGAGTGTAAAATCTAGCATTTTTCTAGTATCCCTAAATCCTTCAAAATAATGGCATAGTATTCTCCCCTTATCCTATGGGGATGCTTGTAACTCTATTTAGTTACATCAGTCCACATCACTTCTAGTAAGTCTTCAAGTATAAATTGGTTTTGGAAACAACTTTTGAGATATCTTTTAATATCTAAGACTCACACAAATATCCAGTTCTTTCTAATGTTGTCATTGTGTGTGTGTGTGTGTGTGTGTGTGTGTGTGTGTGTGTGCACACTCAGCATGTCTGTCTCTTTGCAACCCCATGGACTGTAGCCTGCCAGGCTCTTCTGTCCATGGAATTTCATAAGCAAGAATACTGGAATGGGTTGTCATGCCTTCCTCCAAAGGATTTTCCCAGCTCACTGATCAAACCCCTGTCTCTTATGTCTCCTGCATTGACAGGCAAGTTCTTTATCACTAGCACGATCTGGGAAACCCATAACACTTCTCCTTAGGATTTCTAAAAATTTATTTGTAAAATAACAGGAGAGATACTTTCCATTTCTCTTTCAAACATGGAATGCTTAGATCCATAGTCTTAAATCTAATCCTGTTTCTTTGTTGACCAATAATTACCAAGAGTTACTTAGAGCTCTATCTATAAAATCTACCTTCTTTTTCTGTCTGAGCTAAAAGAGTTGTTTTGATATTGTGAAAACAAATAGAGAAAGGTAATTTCAGCTCTCCATTTGTTCTGATCACACTTAAAAGCCTCTCACAAAATATTACTCATTCAGGCATGGAGACCTTTCTATTACAGAGCTTCCTTTTAGCTCAAGAGCAAATTATTTATGTTCTGATCAAGATGGTGAGTTTCTGGACTAAATCAAACACTGCTTCTGTGGATGGAATTCTACTCATCCTCAGTACTTTGGAGAAAGTCTTCCAAATCTCTCACAGATGAGTGCACATAATTCTAATAGCAATAGTTTGAAGTGTTCACATCTGCTCAAAGAAATATAAAAAGTCCCCTAAATGATGTATTTCTACCCAGGAACAATAAAGGACTTAAACTGATTTGTCTTCTCAGGCTGATTGACACATTTATTATTAGCTGTAAAGCAGGATTTTTTTTTTTAGGATGAAGAAGTTGGATATCTGTTCTAGTCTTACCATCTTCCTCTTCTATAATTAAACTCTTCGGTGTAAAACATTCTAGTGTATGAGAGTGACTATCTTCGAAAAAGGTGATTCTTAACTTCAATAATTTGATATCAGTCTTGTCTTACAGGTTTTGAAATGCATTGAAAATAATGTGTTATTAATGGCAAAGTTTATATTAAAATAATTTGAAAGTTTCAAATTATCACAATAACCATTTTATTCTACTTATATTTCATTCTGCTTTACTTGAATGAGAGACAAGAAGAGAGAAGTACTAATTAACTTAACACAACCTGTGGAATTGGTTGGAATAGAGTACATTCTACAATCTATGTTACAGTCAACAGTGAGCAGCTGTTATTCATGTACTATATTTGTACTTTAATTTCTTTAAAATCCTGTATTTGTTTCATCAGACTGAGGGTATACAAATGGAATGTGTTTCCCTATGTGTGCAAACTGTCATATTTGCTCTTTTCCTACTTTGATTCAGAATATCACTTCTTATGCTTTCTTGGAACTCTACATTCAAATGGGTCTATCTTTCCATTTCTTCTTTGCCTTTAGCTTTTAACAGAAATGGTATGGATCTAAAAGAAGCAGAAGGTATTAAGAAGAGGTAGCAAGAATACACAGAAGAACTGGACAAAAAAGATCTTCATGACCCAGATAACCATGATGGTGTATCACTTACCTAGAGCCAGACATCCTGGAATGTGAAGTCAAGTGGACCTTAGGAAGCATGACTATGAATAAAGCTAGTGGAGGTAATAGAATTCCAGTTTAGCTATTTCAAATCCTAAAAGATGATGCTGTGACACTGCTGTACTCAATATGCCAGCAAATTTGGAAAACTCAGCAGTGGCTACAGGACTGGAAAAGGTCCAATCCCAAAGAAAGGCAGTGCCAAAGAATGTTCAAACTACTGCACAATTGCACTCATCTCACACACTAGCAAAGTAATGCTCAATATTCTCCAAGGCAGGCTTAAACAGTACATGAAATAGTCTAGATCGTCTACCTGGATTTAGAAAAGACAAAGGAACCAGAGATCAAATTGCCAACATCTGTTGGATCATTGAAAAAGCAAGAGAGTTCCAGAAAAACATCTACTTCTGCTTTATTGAATATGCCAAAGCCTTTAACTGTGCAGATCACAACAAACTGTGGAAAATTCTGAAAGAGATGAGAGTACCAGACCACCTGACCTGCCTCCAGAGAAGTCTGTATGCAAGTCAAGAAGCAAAAGTTAGAACTGGACATGGAACAACAGATTGGGAAAGGATTATGTCAAGGCTCTCCCAGGAGTTGGTGATGGACAGGGAGGCCTAGCATGCTGTGGTCCATGGGGTCACAAAGAGTTGGATACAACTGAGAGATTGAACTGAACTGAACTGAACTGTATATTTTCACCCTGCTTACTTAGCTTATATGCAGAGTACATCATGCAAAATGCCAGGCTGGATGAAGCACAAGATAGAATCATATTTGCTGGGAGAAATATCTACAACTTCAGATATGCAGATGACACCCCCTAAAGGCAGAAAACAAAGAACTAACAGCATCTTGATGAAAGTAAAAGGAGAGTTAAAAAGTTGGCTTAAAGCTCAACATTCAGAAAACTAATTTCATGGCATCCAGTCCCATCACTTCATGGCAAATAGATGGGTAAGCAATGGAAACTGTGACAGACTTTTATTTTGCGGGTTCCAAATTCACTGCAGATGGTGACTGCAACCAGGAAATTAAAAGATGTCTGCTCCTTGGAAGGAAAGTTATGGCCAACCTAGCTGCTGCAGCTGCTAAGTCGCTCCAGTCATGTCCAACTCTGTGTGACCCCTACCTAGACAGCATATTAAAAACCAGAGACATTCCTTTGCCAACAAATGTTCATCTAGTCAAGGCTATGTTTTTTCCAGTAGTCATGTATGAATGTGAGATTCGGACTATAAAGAAAGCTGAGCGCCAAAGAATTGATGCTTTTGAACTGTGGTGTTGGAGAAGACTCTTGAGAGTCCCTTGGACTACAAGGAGATCCAACCAGTCCATCCTAAAGGAAATCAGTCCTGGATATTCATTGGAAGGACTGATGCTAAAGCTGAAACTCCAATACTTTGGCCACTTGATGCGAAGAACTGACTCATTGGTAAAGACCCTGATGCTGGAAAAGATTGAAGGCGGGAGGGGAAGGGGATTACAGAGGATGAGATGGTTTCAGGGAAGTCTGGGATGCTGCATTCTCTCAATTAGATCCTTATTAGCAGAACTGAAACATGCTCTGGGCTCTCCTTTTAAAAGAAAAATATAAGTCCCAGCAACAATAACCAAAATATCTTCCTCTGAATAAATATTTTCTCTGTTTCTTCTCTACCTACTTAAAGCCATTTTTGAAAAACTAGTTTATACTGCACTAGTAATTTCTTACTGTCTCCTAATTATTGTTCAAATCACTCCAGCCTGGTTTCCATTACGCCCTTGAAACCGGTGTTCTCTAAGGTCACCAAGGAGTGTCAAGTCACTAAACACAATGAACTATCTTCACCCTCTGTGTAATATGAATTTTGGCAGCATTTGATATAGTTTATTCTAGAAAATATTATTTCCATTTTCTTCTATGATCCAGCATACTCCTGTGTTAGTCCCTCCCTTTTTCAGTTACGTGCTCAATCTGTCCATTAAATATTTATACTTCTTTAATTGGAGAAGGAAATGGCAACCCACTCCAGTATTCTTGCCTGGAGAATCCCAGGGATGGGGGAGCCTGGTGGGCTGCCATCTATGGGGTCACACAGAGTCGGACACGACTGAAGTGACAGCAGCAGCAGCAGCAGCAAGGCTTACTCGTATTTTCTCTTTCACAATAAACATTTTTCCTAGAGAATTTTGTTCAGCTACCACACAAATGCAGAAGATTTTCAAATTGATATTCCCATCCTAGAACTTTTCATATACTTGTCATCTCCACTTGAGTATGTCCAAAACCGAAATTATAGTCTTATCTCCATTATAACCTATCTAGTGAAGTGAAGTCGCTCAGTCGTGTCCAACTCTTTGCAACCCCATGGACTTCAGCCTACCAGGCTCCTCTGTCCATGGGATTTTCCAGGCAATAATACTGGAGTGGATTGCCATTTCCTTCTCCAGGGGATCTTCCCAACCCAGGGATCGAACCCGGGTCTCCCTCATTGTAGACAGATGCTTAACCATCTGAGCCAACCTACCTGGTCATATCCTATTGTCCCTATCTCATTATAAGACCTCATCATTCATTCAAGTCACATAAGTTGATATCTTGACATTTCCTTTTTCCTCAACCATTACATCTTGTTTCCAACTCATTATTAACTCCTGTCTATTCTACCTTATAAATATCTTAAATCGACCCTCTATTTTCTAGCTTTAAGGCTACCATTCTAGCCTAAGTAAACTACCCATATCTTGACAAAAACTTTAGACTGGTTCCTCATCATCCATTCTGGTCCTCATCTATAGAAATTTTGTTACAGACAGTGCTAATTTTGAATCACAAATCATATTATCTCTTACATATTCTTAAAAGAATTAAACATCTTTCTATTATGTTTAAGACAAAGGACAAATTTTAACATTGTCTGAAGGGTGCTATACGGTATGATCCTCTACATTTTTAGCCTCATCCTATAGCTTTGTGCCCTCTCCCAACCACTCTACATAGAGCACACATCAATTTCTCCTTTCCAGGAATGATAATTCATAGAATCCTTCTTGTTTTTCCACATAGACTATGCAATTACTGCTTAATTTATCATAGTGATCAGCACTGTGTTATGCACAAATGGCAGGATTGTTTTTGTCTTCATCTTTTAGGATTCCTCATCTTATAATTTAACTACTTTTAGGTCTCTACACAACTTTCTACATAGTTGGTTGGCTTTTGGGGGTTTCCCTGGTGGCACAGGTGGTAAAGCATCTGCCTGCAATGCGGGAGACCTGGGTTCAATCCCTGGGTTGGGAAGATGCCCTGGAGAAGGAAATGGCAACCCACTCCAGTACTCTGGAAAATCCCATGGATGGAGGAGCCTGGTAGGCTGCAGTGGATGGGATCACAGAGTTGGACATTACTGAGCAACTTCATTTTCATTTATTTTTAAGCTCATGTATTTAACAGGTGCTTATTAAGCACTGGTCAGTAAGAATTTTTTTTTTTTGAAGTTCTGACATCAGGGAAAAGAAGTCAGAGAGCAGAGCCCAGGTTTTAAAAGTTGATTCTGCTAATGAGGTGGCGATGAAGAAAGCCTGTATTATGCTCTGACTATTCTCATGTGTTCCATGTATTTTGCAGTCCAACTGTGCAGGTTTCAATCAGGAAAAAAAAAAACCCAAAAGATTCACTTTCATATCCTCCCTTTACTTTGCTTTTATCAAACTTCACCCTTGGTAATCAACATAATATCTTTTAAATGCTTGAAAAAAATATCACTTTTGGAGAATGTGATTGAAGGGAGAATTTGCTTCTTACATATTAGCCTCACTGCCAGCGTTAGAGCCAGCTTCAAGCACAAATAAAATAGAACCTCAAGCCAAAAGCACTGACCATCTATATCAGAATCATTTAAAGACTATTATAAAGTCTTGTTAATTATACATAATTTTTTAAGCTTTATGCTCTTCTGTTAATTTAGTGACACTACTACTTTCCAAGCCTCCATTGTGTCTCGCCTGTGTTTATGTCTGTTCTCTTGACCTATCACCTCTCTCTTATTCATATATTCTGCACACTGATGCTGCCAACATTATCTCAATCTTTCTCTGGTTAAAAAAAAAAATCTTTTACTGCTCTCCCAGTGTACCAGGAACTTTCCACAGATTGATATCTTTAAACAGGATATTCCCTTTGTCCAAATACTCTTTCCCTCTCTTCTTTTTTCTCAGACTCTTCAAAAGTGAGCACAAATGTCACCACTTGATGATGCCTTCTCCATGTACCCCAGACAGAGTTAATCATTCTTTCATGAGTCATTCTTTCATTATTTCAGAGTATACAGTTATTGGTTGGGTGTAGCATAGTTGTTTTTAGTGTGTTTTCATTAGATTGTAAGTTACATACGGACAAAAACTGTGTCTTATTCATCTTCACAAACAAAACACATTGCCTTGCAAATAGTAGGCATTCCCTCTGTGTACCCTGACTAAATGCAAGATAAGATATAATAAGATGATTTGAAATATGACATGTTAAAAATTGTATCTAACATTCCCAAAGGAAAAAGGCAAAAATAATTCTTTTTAAAATAGAAAATTAAGTAACAGAACAACAACAACAACAAAACCCTCAGATTAAAAATGTACAAACTGTCCAGCCACAGATCTAGTACCAGCATACATTACTGAGAAACTACTGAAGAGGAAGGATCACATGTAGATACTCCTTGGGGAAATGTGGCTAGTTAGAGAGACACCTGCCAAAATGCTATGGCTGATCTTGTCTTTTGGGAAAATTTTAAAAATAAACTTCATATGACCTGTTTCAGACACTCATTTGAGCCCTACCTAACATACCTAAGCAGTACCCCAATTTTTCTGCCTAGTTTCTTACCAGAAAAGTCAGGCATTGCTTTTCAAAGAGAACCAACTAATTTAATTTGAAAGTGTTCAATCTTTTCAACTATGGAAGAACAGGAGATCTAGCAAAAAATATGCAATAGTTCTCAGTTTGTAACCCTTGCATACACTGAAATAAATATAATTAGTAAAAAGGTAATACAAATATGTAAAACAGTTTGCATTATATGCATGGATTTCATATTATAGGTCTCTTCTATGCATGAGTAAAGGGAGTTAAAAGTGGTTTATTGAAGACCTACCTATTAGTTAAGATTAGAAAATAGTTTGTTAAATTTTACATCCAGTGCTTTTCTTCTAGAAGTTTATCATTATCCTTCAGATCATGGAACACACATTGCAGAGACCAGAGTTAAATAGCATTTCTAACAAATGTTTTCTAAATGTGGACACAGATAAAACAAAACACCATATTTCTTATAAGCTGAGCTTTAATTTCTCATAAACTATTTAAGACTTTTAACTTGGAGCTATAATTTAAAACTGTATGAAACACATTCTTTTTTAAAAAAGTAGGAGATAAAATTTAATAAGAACATTATAGTAATGCCCCACAAATTATTTTCTGAATAAAGTGTATAACTTTTTATTTAAAGTACACATAAATGTTGGCCTTGATCCTAAAATACCCCATTATCTTGGACTCAATATAATATACAAAAAAGCATTACTCTATTCATTATACTTCTGAGGGTTATTTCATTGAGAGGACACAGTATCAGTTCAGTCACTCAGTGGTGTCTGACTCTTTGCGACCCCATGGACTGCAGCATGCTAGGCTTCCCTGTCCATTACCGAATCCCAGGAACATCAAGGAACACCAAATCGGTGATGCTATCTAACCATCTCATCCTCTGTCGTCCCCTTCTCCTCCTGCCTTCAGTCTTTCCCAGCATCAGGGTCATTTCCAATGATTCAGTTCTTCACATCAGGTGGCCAAAGTATTGGAGCTTCAGCTTCAGCATCAGTCCTTCCAGTGAATATTCAGGACTGGATATTTCCTTTAGGATGGACTGGTTGGATCTCCTTGTAGTCCAAGGGACTCTCAAGAGTCTTCTCCAACACCACAGATCAAAAGCATCAATTCTTCGGCACTCAGCTTTCTTCACAGTGCAACAACTCTCACATCCATACATGACTACTTTAAAAACCATAGCCTTGACTAGACAAACCTTTGTTGGCAAAGGAATGTCTCTGCTTTTTGATATGCTGTCTAGGTTGGTCCTAGCCTTTCTTCCAAGGAGCAAGGGTCTTTTAATTTCATGGCTGCAGTCACCATCCGCAGTGATTTTGGAGCCCAAAAAATTAAAGTCTGTCACTGTTTCAATTGTTTCCCCATCTATTTGCCATGATGTGATGGGACTGGATGCCATGATTTTAGTTTTCTGAATGCTAAGTTTTAAGCCAACATTTTTCCTCTCCTCTTTCACTTTTTTCAAGAGGCTCTTCAGTTCTTTGCTTTCTGCCATTGAGAGGAATAAGTAGCTTTAATTAACTCCTTGGTTGAGAAGTATTTGTTTGAGGCAATGTACTGGCTTTGGTTCAAACATAGACATTAGTACTATACTGGGGAAAATCAAAGTAATTATTCTAAAAGTGAAAGTGTAAGTCACTCAGTCATGTTCCACTCTTTGGGACCCCATGGACTATATAGTCCATAGGATTCTCTAGGCCAGAATACTGAAGTGGGTAGCGTTTCCTTTCTCCAGGGGATTTTCCCAACCCAGCAATCAAACTCAGGTCTCCTGCATTGCAGGCATGTTCTTTACTTGCTGAACCACAAGGGAAGCCCAAGAATACTGAAGTGGATAGCCTATCCCTGCTCCAGGGGATCCTCCTGCCCCAGAAATCAAACTGGGGTCTCCTGCATTGCAGGCAGATTCTTTACCAACTGAGCTATCAGAGAAGCCATAATTATTCTGAAAATGAGAACAAATATGAAGGCAACAAAGATATGTTTGTTGTTTTTTTTTTAGTTTCCCTGCCTTCTTTTGGTGTTTGCACCTTGAAAGCTAGATTGCCTCTCTTATTGTCCTTCTTGAGTTGTATGACAAGAACCCTTTGATCCAACGACATCCTTCTTCCCCCAAACCATCTTGAGACATACATTTTCACTTGATTTTTACTTGCAAGATTTGTGTAAACAAATATGAGCATCAATTATTTTTATAAACTTGCCTAGACCCAAAAAAGAGATTTATTAATCTGTAGACCTGTCCATATTTGGAGTGTTCCAAAGAGTTATACCATTTTTGACTCTGTTCAAGAAAAAAATAATTGGTTCACTAGAATTATGTGTTATCTCTGTTGCATTAAAGTTGACAAATATATTGTTAGCCGATTGAACGGTATCTTATTTGATGGTTTCTCTCTTCTTATAAACCAAATATTTCTCTTTAATACCAATGACTATGACTTTTCTCTTTCTCTCCTATAGAATGGTACATTAAATGTTTTCCTCAGGATTACATAGGGATACATTTTATTTATTCAAGCTAGACTATGTCCCATTACCATCAAAAAGTGCAGACTAGCTAAACACAGGCAGATATTGTAATGGCCTGCTTTTTAGTTGCTTTCTTCCAGGTTCTCCTCTAGCTAATACATCCAAGATTTTCTAGAACATTTTTTGCACATATTAATATACTGCTATGAGAACTTCATGTGCTGTTCATTACTTATAAAATCAATCCCCAAGTTACCAGCTTGTCTTTTCAGGCTCCCCACAGCATGTATGAACTCTTGCCCATTTTTAGCTAAATTCCTAAAAGACAGAATTGGCAAATTTAAACACTGGCCATTATTATTCATGCAGGCATGTTTAATGAAAGAGGGTGCAATGAAGATACTGAAGATTTTCATTTATTATTTGCTTTTAAATAAAACTAGTATATTTCTTCAAGGAATATAATGCTGTATGGATTAGACCTGATACCTATTCTGAAGTAACTTAAGGCAAAAATCTTCTAGCCCAGGAGCTGAGACTCAACTAATTCCTCAGAAACCATGGATCACAAATACATGGTCAAGGATACAGTTAACTTTTGTATATTTTCTTTTTGTTTATTTATTATTTAATTCTACTTTACAATACTGTATTGGTTTTGCCAAACATCGACATGAATCCACCACAGGTGTATACGAGCTCCCAATCCTGATTCCCCCTCCCACCTCCCACCCCACATCGTCTCTCTGGATCATCCCGTGCACCAGCCCCAAGCATCCTGCATCCTGCATCAAACATAAACCAGCACCTCGTTTCTTACATGATAGTATACATGCTTCAATGCCATTCTCCCAAATCATCCCACCCTCGCCCTCTCCCTCAGAGGCCAAAAGTCTGTTCTATACATCTATGTCTCTTCTGTTGTCTCACATACAGGGTCATCATTACCATCTTTCTAAATTCCATATATATGTGTCAGTATACTATATTGGTGTTTTTCTTTCTGGCTTACTTCAGTCTGTATAATCGGCTCCANATTGTTATTTATTATCTTTTTGATAATAGCCATTTTGCCAGGTGTGAAGTGATAACTCATTGTAGCTTTGATTTTCATTTCCTTGATGCTTAATCCTTGGAAGGAAAGTTATGACCAACCTAGACAGGATATTCAAAAGCAGAGACATTACTTTGCCAACAAAGGTCTGTCTAGTCAAGGCTATGGTTTTTCCAGTGGTCATGTATGGATGTGAGAGTTGGACTGTGAAGAAAGCTGAGCATGGAAGAATTGATGCTTTTGAATTGTGGTGTTGGAGAAGACTCTTGAGATTCCCTTGGACTGCAAGGAGATCCAACCAGTCCATCCTAAAGGAGACCAGTCCTGGGTGTTCACTGGAAGGACTGATGCTGAAGCTGAAACTCCAATACTTTGGCCACCTCATATGAAGAGTTGACTCACTGGAAAAGACCTTGATGCTGGGAGGGATTGAGGGCAGGAGGAGAAGGGGACGACAGAGGATGAGATGGCTGGATGGCATCACCAACTCGATGGACATCAGTTTGGGTGAACTCCAGGAGTTGGTGATGGACAGGGAGGCCTGGCATGCTGCGATTCATGGGGTCACAAAGAGTTGGACACGACTGAGCGACTGAACTGAACTGAACTGAACTGAAAGATTAGTGATGTTTTATTTGGGGTTCTTGAAGGTTTGTATTTCTGGAAATTCCAGTGGTTTTGTGAGTTTTCATAGTTTCTATATGCTTTTCATTGCTTCAAAATATGTAAGCTTAGTAAACACAGTTATGTAATTATCTGGGCCTAACTATGTGAAGTATTGTAGATCTGTTTCTGCTGGTTTTATTTATGGTATATGTTTTTTTCCATAGGTTTAGTTATACTTTACACTGAGCTGCTTATGTTGGTTGAATATATTTATGGGACTACTTGAAGACCTGATAAGCTGACTTTTCTTCTTCAAGTGATCTAGAACCAACAGAAGTCACTTTAAACAGATTGGTTTTGTTTTTGTTTGTTTTTATTGTTATTTTATGTTTTGTTTATTTGTTTTTGACCATCCAGGTCATATGTATTTGAGTTGTATTTCAGCTTGGTGGCTGAATTTATTTAATACATGTAACACCCCTGGGATAAATATGGTGGTTTTGTTCTTTTCTTCTTTCTTCAATGGGTACCAAGGAAATTTTTCCTTGGATTCTGTTATGATTGAGCTGAGGAAGGGTTATGGTTGATTGATGTTGTATCCTTTGGATTCCCAGGTTCATGTAACAGCGTACTTAGGAGTTCCACCCCAAGAATCATGGGCTAGACTCGAAAGGATTGTATTTACACTCTTCACTAAAAGTTCTGAGTTCAAAACTTTACTGAGTACTCTTTCTACTGTGAGCCTTACACCATCATTTACATGTGTCCCTAATAATTCCTATAATCACTGAAAACAACTCCCATTTGAAAAGTCTGTGGTTCCATAGTTAACCATGGACTGTCTTGTGAACCTCTGCCTTTCAAAGGTATGGAAACTTAGACTCTTAAGAGTTGGCAGCAATCCTTACAATTCGTTTAGTAGAATAATGCTTTAATACTTATACATTTTAGGCATGCATGTTTTCATTTCTCAGAAATGTCATTAAGCACCTCAAAGGTAGAGGGGTTTTCCCTTTCATTTCTGTTCTCATCAGTAGGGTTCTTGGTGCTTCACATGTACATATTTGGATTTATTTTAATTTGGTAGTTTGAATTTCCTAAAGATATATTCCCACTCCCTAAGAAGGTGAATACATTAGAGCAGATTCAAAAGGCCTAAACATATCAAATTAAGCTATTAAGACATTTGCTTTAATTATCAAAGATGCAAATGCAATTTGACATTTTCTTTAATCAGGGAAAATGAACACTTTTAAAGTTGGTTCTATATTTTTCTCTAACATTTAGACTTGTCCAAATATTTCTAAACTTCCATCTTGTGAGTACAGCTATACTTTATTTATGTGTCCCTTCTTTATATATCTATCTAGCCTGCTACAATATAACCCAAATCATATACACACACAAACACAAAAAGACTGTTTTGCTTAGAATCAAGAAAAAAAATCCTGTTTTGGTTGTTTTTTAATTTCAGAGAAAATAAGAAATTTCTTGAAAGTTAAAATGCAATGAGAGACAGCATAGATAAGCAGACTGGAGTTTAGAGACTTAAAATTTTAATGCCAGTTATTTATGTCTGTCCTCTAAGATAAATCTGCCTCTAAGACTAATCTGCCTCCGTAATCAGGGTATTGGAATATCATGGGGTGTTTTAGGAATAATGAATAAAATTTAAGTATTAATTTATGTTTGCAAAGTATTATATAAAGGCTAAAATATACAAATCATTTGAAGTGAATACTTAATATACAATAGATGATATGCCCTATTTTTGCCAATTTATGATTTTTTTGCCTCCTAGTCAAATAAAGCATGATAAAAATTTCCACCAGATCCATGGCCCACTTGAGAAGGAGAGTCTTACAGTAGAGAACATCTGTGGAAATTACTAGCTTGAAATGTATTGACTTTCAGAAGCTGGAAGGAAAGTCTGACCTTTGAAGGGTTTATCCTAATGGTGTGTTTAGAGGGATGCTTCATAGAGTTCAGTAGAAATCAATACAAAACTTCATTAGAGTTTCTTTCTCCCCACTGACAACATATTTCTAAATGTGAAAAGTTAAAACAATGCCCAACTCCCTAATGATTGCACTAATCTGAATTCTCAGGATAGGCTTCAAATCTTTATTAGCCTTGCTTGTTAATCCACCATGAATATTGGTGATCCTTGGGCTGCACAGCAGTCAGAGGAAGAATCATCTTGGTTTACATCTTGACAACTGAAAGTTACTAGTAAATTTAGATTGTATTTGTGAAAAAAAAATTTTTTTAATCAGTTAAACTCACTTAAATTTTGAATAGATTTAAATTAATTGTTGTGCTCTGCCACTTTTTATTTAAACTTTTCTTCTAGGTCCAAAAAGGCAATAATTATAAAAAATATCTTAAAATATTCTATAACCATAATAGCCAGCTGATCTTCAGATAATGGGTTAATGTTGACTACATGAATGAAACAATATTATGAATGATAATTTAATATTTATGGTTTATTGTGTGTGTTGATTTCTTTCTTTTTCTTTTCTTTCTAAAAACATTTAATACAGACTAATCCAATAATCTGAAAAACCTGGATCAGTTAAATGTCTGAATTCATTGCCCAATGGATTCAATAAACTGAATGTGGTTTTGTACAAATTCTGAAAGGGATATCTGAATAACTCCTGTTCTCAGGGAGCACCAGGTTTAAGAGAGAAAGAAGGCATGTGTGTAATGACTATAGCACAGATCTGAAAATAATGATCACAGAAATGGTGGTGCAAATATTTTGAGAGTTCAGAGATGATAGCTTGCTTTTAGAAGTGACTTAAAGTGATTTCAGACATTTATAGGAGGAGAAATAGCTAGACAGTGCTTCATAGATAAACTAAATAACATAAAAACCCCACAGAAAACCCACATCTTTGGGTTTTGAGTGGAGAGTGGTGCTTAGGAAAATTGGACCAGAAAGAAAAATATCTCCATTACATTGAAAAGTTGATGACTATTACTTTTATCTGCACTTAAAATTCTTATTTTCAATGTTTAAAGAAATAAAGCCTGTGGTGGTTGCCAGCCCTCCAGTCGGAGGGCTGGGTATGGGCAAAATGTGCTAAGTGGGTCAAAAGTCACAAACTTCAAGTTGAAGTCATAGGGATATAATACACAGCATAGTAAGTGTAGTTTAACAGTGTGTGTGTATGTGTGTGTGTGTGTGTGTAAGTCTCTTCAGTCGTGTCCCACTCTTCACAATCCCATGGACTATAGGCCCCTCTGTCCATGGGATTTTCCAGGCAAGAGTACTGGAGGGATTGCCATGCCCTCCTCCAGGGGATCTTCCCAACCCAGGGACTGAACCTCCATCTTATGTTTCCTGTATTGGTAGGTGTATTCTTTACCATTCATGCCACCTGGGAAGCCCTTTATGTAGTATACCTGAAACTAATAAAAATTTATATGTCAATTATATTAATAACTCAAGAAAGGGAAAAAAAATAGAAAGCAAGCCTGTGGACTTAAAATTGCAGAAAGCAATCATAATATGTTTTCCCTTTCTTTGTCCCTGGGGATAGCCTTGATAAAGTATACAATTTAGTATTTTTCATGTCTAAGTTTAAAGATTTTCAGCAGTGAAAGTAGGCTGATTATTTTAGTATCAATCAAAAGGTTAGATATAAATTATTGATATTGTGGAACTCAAAACCATTTGAAAGTGGAACCCATGAAAGTCAGCTATAGGTTTAAGGTCAGGCCTTGGCATCAAAGAGGGAAATATTTGAAACTGACTTGTATACAGCTGATTGTTCAGGCAAATCCTATGTGTGTGACATGATAATAAAGCTGGCTTGCGACAGACAATGGCAGACAGTCTGAGGAATCAGTGTCTGTTTATCCATCGTTATATGGGGTGGGTCTGTCATGCAAAACAAGAGGTGACATTGGGATAGTCACAGGTAGGTAATTGTCAGCAACAAACTTCATGGTGTTATTGTGAGTATAGTGGAAAGAACTTTGGACTTTGGATGAAAAAAAGGATTTGAATGACAACTCAGCTTTAGTTGGAATGACAGATCTATCACTAGCTGTGACCTTGACCAAACCTGTGAATCCTCTTGGGCTCCAGTTTCCTCATCTTTCAAATAGAGATAATAATTACTGGCCTATCTCAAAGGATCAAAGAGATGACTAGATGGAATATAGAGTGTCTTGAAAAGTTTCAGCTGCTAGAATGAGCTGTAGTTATTTCAGAGTCCTCTATGTAATTTTGAAAGCCTCTATTAAAGAATACCTGACTTGTGTGATGGTGATGTGGGCAAGTTTCTTAAATTATTGTGCTCCAGTTTCCTCAATTATAAAATGGAAATAATAACATTATCTACCTCTAGGGTTGTTATGGGAATTAAATTATATATTTATATATATATATATATATACACACACACACACACTCTTTCA